>JAPYYT010004267.1:0-10533 GCA_030522565.1 Ceratosolen corneri | reverse complement strand
ACTACAACTATTGCTCTTTATTATTTCAACACGTATATACATTGTTTTCTATTGAAAATAAGTAATAAAATATATGAGAATAATAGGAGCTACAAATATTTTATATTTGTAGTTATAGATATTACATATTTTCTTAAGAATAGTATAAATAATATACATGTACACGTATTGAAAACAGGAATAAAGTTATCTACTGCATACAAAATTTACTGATAAGTGTTATCTCAAAAAATAGATTTAATATATATAATTTAATATATAATAATATTGGCTTTTTATCATATTGAGATATCTTTGTAAAATTATTATATGTAGAATTACAAATTTAACTTCATGTAAATATGAGACGAATAATTGGTTAAATTAATAAATGTAATTAGTATATCGGCTTTCAATAATAATATTAAAAAGCAGTTCATTCTTTTCGTAATGTTTTGAAATAAAATTGTAACATAAAAATTAAAATGTCGTCGAATAAAAGAAGATTTTTTAGGATTAACCGTACAATCTAGTTTAAATATGTTGATTATAGCGATTTTTGGAGCCAAAGAAACTGACAGAAATAATCTTTTATTTGCATAACAAATCCACAGCAACCTTGCTTAAGGTATAGTTGCGTTTAAAAGTTCTTTTTTCGACGGTGTATAATTTTAGTCGTAATGATGATTCTAAAAAGCATTATAATGACTTAAAATTTCAACTAGAAATTGATAACTTTTTTTATAACATTTTGAAATTTATGCGCTGTGAAAGTAAATTCTTCATTAATATCCGTTGATTTTGAGCATTGATCAAGATCTTTTTGTCAGCACATCTTTATTTTGAATGAAGATTTCGAACATTGAAATTGTTTTAGATATCATGTATAGTATCTTTTTTGTAGTAAATAATTCGGCCTCGAACGTCACCCTGTCATAGGCAAGTAAGGAAAATAAGTTAATTTGGGGGTTGCCTAGTTCTCTGCCAATCAAAGGCTCAATTAAGTGAGAAATAAGTGTACTGTGATTGGTTTTCAATTTAAGTAATTGGTATAATGGCTTATGAGGTTATAAATTGATTTGTAAATATATAAAAATGATTAGAAGGGAATATGTAGATGTTTATTATTCTACAAGACGTACAGAAATTCCTTAATGTTTATATTTTTTTCATTAACAATTATTAACGATCATTTGCTTAATTTTTACGTGATGTATATGTATGTCATCTTTATCAATATTATAATTTCCGCTCTCTTTAAGAGACACATTGGTAATATAATAACTAGAGGTCTAAATCCAGAATTCATTAATAATCGGACCTCTATAAATGGAAATTGGATATTTCTTTTCCAGCGCTATTGCTACTAATTATAATAGAATATTGTTTGTTGCCATTTCATTTCGTTTTTGATACTATTAGCTTGTTTAATACAAAAATATTAGTACATAACCTTTCTGTTTTCAACGTAGGTTTTCTGCTGTAATTAATTTAATAAAACCTATTTTCTTCTGTATGTGATAATTTGGAATGATTCGCTTAGAGCTACTGTAAAATTATTATTATTTGCTTAGTAGTCACTTTCAATGGATTTTCATGTAGACATTATTTGTGTCATTATGTATTATTACGTGCTTGTTGAATTTAATTACTTTCGATAGATTAAAAATATGCCTTCTCTCTCCTTTTCTCTTCCTCTGCAGCACAAATGTCCGATCGAATCATAGAGAGGAGGCAAAGAGTCGCATGAATGGATGCTACCCAATGTAAACACGCTTGTAACGTGGGAAATCATTTCAATCTCCCGCACTGATTCAACGAGCACTAATACACACCTGACACTGGCGGAGGATCAGACATTTGTACTTAGCCGGAGTTCAGGCTATTGTAATCACATTGCTTCAGTTATACGTGCCGTCCCTAATTTACGTTCATTGGTTAGATTGACGATTGCGTCGTAGTGGATACTAAGGATGAATACGATACTATGTATCCATAGATCATTTAACGAGGCACTTCACGAAAACTGCAGCCAACGAGGATAACGCAAGTACAGATAACTTTGAGATTAGTTCGGAATAACATTGCGCGTATAAAGCATATAAATGTTTTCTTTAAAAGGTATTAAATCTTATAATGATTGTATTTATTCTACCTTTTATAATATAGCCTGCTTAAGTAAATAAATTAGCAAATAAGTGATGGATTTTATTCTATTATTATGGAAATTATATTGCTAAATTGTTAAACTTATAATTTATTAAATTACTTTTACATAATTATATTATACGTAAATAATATTTTATACTTTACAGCGACAGTATTAATTTTTCAAAATAAAAATCTGACGTTATTCTAGGCAAAAATTGCATATTTTAAAATAAATTCCAGTATTTGAAGGATTTCTTTGAACAAAGCATACTTACAGTTATAAAATGTATAGATGTTTCCGAAAAATATTTATACTAATACGCTTGGCAACTTTTCATGCATTATGTGTTCACATTATATATTATTATATTATATATATTAATTATATTCATGATACATTCACATGTTTGTATTGATAAAATCTATAATGACATTGTGTGAGTATCATAAACATCAGATTGATATGTTCTATATCTTAAATTATTTACAAACATTATACATGTAAATTTTAATTAATAATTTCAGTGATAAAGCAACGTTTAAGGAAACGCAAATTCATAATTAAATAAAACAATTTATATAATTGTATTTATTCTTTCCTTGTTTAATTGTCTCGTATTACTACCTTATTATACTTATAACACTTATCATTATTTAATTTACTTCTTATTTTACTTATGATATTGTTAGACTTGTGTTTAATTGAGTTTAATAAAATTATATCTTCTTATTATAATGATAGCGTAAAATGTTTCACATACTGAATATATAAAATATGCATTTTTAGTCAAATATAAAATATTTTCTCTTACTTCTCACTTGCAGAACACGACATATTACTCGTATTGATAATTAATTTTAAAAATAATTGCAAGTACTAAATATTTTATTTTTTTTTTTTTTTTAAATTCTTTATTGGTTAAATTTTCATATTATTGTGTATGCAAAAGAAATAAAGTACTTTAAAAGTATATAATTTGTAGAATTTTTACATTATACATGCGGATCTAAAGTACAAAAGTTATAATAATATAGTTGCATCAGCAATCACCTAATTTGACTTGGCTTTTGTTAATTAATGATTATCCAATAAAATAATAATCAATTTCTATTTATACCTAAATCTTTTAATATATATTTTTCCTTTAATATATTTATTTAATATATGTATTCCTTAACTTACTAGAAATAATTAATTTTTTCCGAAGACATGTTTTCCACGAACGATTTTTAAATTATCTTTGAGAGTAGAAAAATTTTAATCTAATAAAAATCGAAAACAATAATTTATTTATATTTATTTATTAGATTTAAAGTTGATACATCTATTAAATTTTTGTGACAGTACTATAAAGTAATATGAATATTAGGAAGATATTAAACCGCTAAAAGTATTATTAAAACGCGAGAAAACTACTATTTCATGACCGCGATATTATAAACTAATCGATATATACAAGGTATATTAAATAAATGAATATTAAACAAATTCATATATAATATTTAATATATTGCAGCTTTATTTAATAATTGTATTAAAGCCACGACTTACGTATGCATAATTTCGGATTGTATTGAACGATAAAAAAGTTTCAAGAACTATAAAGTAATATTTAATTATACAGTTTCATGAAGTCATACGATATTACGTATAAATAAAAATTATAGTTCACAAAAATATTTTTTTTAATTTAATGCAGAAATTTTTCCCCATTGAATAATTTTGTAGGTTAGTTTTTCTCACACACAGAAATTTTTAATCTAGCTTATTAACCTAACCCTTTGGGTTCAGCAACCTAGCAAGAAAATGATAACTTAGTCCTTCACGAATTGACTTCACTTTGAATCACAAGTTACTCGGTGAAATTGGAATGAAATCTTTCTTTTCCCAACGTATATTAAACATCCTTTTTATAAATATAATAGTTGCCATGGAATATGGATAAAATCATTTATTATATTTTTAAGTAATTGAGATAAACTGAAATTCGAGTTTTGATAAATATGTTACAAAGCTTACAAAAGCTTACAAATACTAAACCAAAAATTCATATTAAAAATTGAAGCTCGATTGAAAATTTTTTCAAAATTCATTTTACGATTTTATTTTGCTTTTTATCCATTTGACAAAATAAGATACTCGTATATAAACGGGTGGTAAATTATTTGTATTGCAGGCTAATGAGCTCCAGCTCACGACACCCACTACTATTGGCTCATTACGTTTGTTATATTGAACAAGTGGCCCTCCATGATTTGCCTAAAATAGGCGATAAAGGAAAATGTAATTATAATGGGCATCTCTATTTAAAATATAACAAAGGGCATCAGAATTACTAAATAGCTATTAAATAATGATCAAATATTCTGCATCGTCGTATGCATTTAATTATTAAGGAATTATAAATTTTCGGGATGCCGTATTTCAAAAGAGAAATGATCCAGGTTTTTTAACTCTTTATATGTGAAAAACTACAGACACCCGATAATCCCAAGTTACAAATGCTATTAATAAAACTTACGATAAAGCTATAAATAAGACTTATAGAAAACTTACAATGCAAGCTCCAGTAGATCCGTCAAGAGGTCTCGTACATATTTGCGTATCGGATAAAGTGATGTCATTAAAAAGGTGCCGGAGTGCGGTTTGGCACACTTTATTATGTACTAAGGGCAAATGTATGGAACGCATTCCACTTAGATTCTCTTCTACGTAAGCATGAGGAAATAAACCCCAGCCGCTTGCCACTAGATTATATTCCAATTTCTGATCGCTAATTATGGTCTTTGGTTTAGGAAGTTTAATTGGTTTTACAAAATCGTTGAATGTTAGGGCCGTCTCTCCTTTCAATAAACCAATATCATAATTTGCCAGGTTCGTAAACTGTAGTGACCTACTGTATAAATTTTTCCGTTTACTATTAATAATAACTTTCATAATAAATTAAGATTTGTATGAAAATTTAGTATTCTACATTGATCTGGTTTTCATCAGAAATTAAGCATTATCAATACCTATAATAGCAGATATATTTATACGAAAATTTCCATAATAAATTATTTTTAATAGTAATATCCTTCTATTTGAATGCAACATTGATATTCGGAGTAATAATAATAATAATAATTGTCAATTAAAAACGTATAAAATTTAATTTGCATAATTTTATGTATAAATCCACTAGTGATTATAAAATGAGTATAATATTTATAGCAATCGGTAAAATCTTAGAATAATCCAATGTAATTAAATCTTAAAAATTATTTAATCTATAGAACATTCTTGTGACTGCTAATTGCGTGCAAGTCCTATTTTTCTTTATCATATTAAATACTTATCGAAAGAATCCAAATTATTAACTACAATATGCACTCATATTAAAGAATTAATTATTCAAAATAAAATTAGTTAATTCTTTTTATACGAATCATTTAGCAAACTATTTTTATCTATATCAAGAGAAATTGAATTAAATGTTTTCGAATAAATAACGTTATTGCGTAAAAAAAAACCTATCATAAATGAGAATTTGCAATTATAACTTAATGCACAAATGTTTGTAAACAAGAATATAAAATTTATATAAAAAGATAACTTAACTTACAACGTAGTTAAAATATTAAACGTTTATTGTCATTTATGGTACGAAGGCGTTATAAATTGCTGTTATCTATCGTTATATGAATTTTTGTTGTAAATTAAATAGTGAAAGCAATATATTTTCATCGAAAATATATAACAAATAAATATTAAAAGATATCCAAGCTTGCAAATTTCAATTCAAATTCATATTCAAATATGAATAATAGTCATTACTTATTATTGTGTACTGATGCACAAAATATATAATTACTTAGAAATAAATTTTCGCCCCCTACCTTCTAATTTTGAAATAAAATTTATAATGAATCTTCAAATGTTTCACTTCAATTAATGTTAACATTTAAATTAATTCGAGCGATTAATCATTTAATAAGTGTGAGAAAAAACATACCCTAAATATTTCATATAAATAATACGATGCACTATTTTAATTAATTGAACATGTTCATCAACTGCAGTTATATTATGAGTACCAGCTTTGATAAAACTGTTACCAACGTTAGGTTCAAAACTGATACAATGTGCAGCAGTTAAATACCAAAATTCATTAAGAATAGCAGCAGCACATGAGGTAAAATGAATAGCTATTTCGTTCGGTTTCCACATTATCCCAACAATGTAAGGAAATTCGCCAGGTTCGGTTATTCTTGGAGTATCCCATGACAGGACGATGCCAACTATGGATATAAATATATATATCTACATATATAAGTTATTATCTTAGCTATTGTGTTCCTAAATTTTTGTAACTTGAAAACCAAAATACAACAATAACAATAATTTTCATTGTTACAATAACTATGTCTTAAACCTACAATATTCATAAAATAGCGTTTCAATTAAAACAAATCAAAAATATATGTATCATACTTAGTTTATATTCATTCATATTTTATAATACACAAAGTTATATCATACAAGTTTGTATTTATATAATTTATTAAAGTTACCTTGAATTAAAAGAAGTGATAATAAAATTTGAACGATCAATTTCATAGTGAACAAATGATTACCAGTAACTTGAACTTCTTTTATTAGTAGTTCTAAAATAAATTAATGAATAAAATAAAAATACCGTTAAGCTTTTTATATAAGCTAACCGCATTGTAATCATGCAAACTTTCATTGGCTGTGAATTATATAAACAGATGGTTTCATTTTTTAAGAGATAATTAATTCGATAATTTAACGTTCAGATAATCTTACATAAATAATTTTTAATTTTATAAATTTTATTTCATTTTATTAATTACGAGTAATTTAAAAGTAAATATATATTATGATAAATTATTTCAACTATAGCACAGTAGTTACACAAACAGTAGAGTGTCTTAATTAATGTAAATTATTTATAATATATTTTTAAATTATTTCAAGGTAATAATCTCAATTTATTTCTCCTATGTATTATGCAAAATAATAAAAAAAATGTCAGTGAAATGTAATTTTCCTATTTCATAATTTTATTTCTTGTAAGTATATAAATATAATTTATAAAAATATATCAAATGAAATTACTTTGTAATCTTAACCGTTTAAGAATTTCTAGTTTATTTGCACTATTTGCATTCTTAAGAATGTATGTAAATTAAATATTGCATAAATATATTCTAACGATAATTTTAGTTTATATAATTTAATGCTTTTCAACTTATAAATTTATTAACAAAGATTAATATAAATGTACATTCCAAAATATATTGAATTTTCAATATGTGCATAGCTGAAAATAAAAATTCAAAATGAAATTATAGTGTAGTTTCAAAAAAATAATTTTAAACCAGTATAGATAAGAATTATAATTAATAATAATAATCTGCATGCATTTGTATAATAATACAATAATAAGTTATTATTCTTCTGTGCACGTTTATATTTTTAATAAACTAATACGTATATTAATAACACCGTTTCTTTTATTGGAATCATTATATAAACAAAATTATTCTTGATATTTATAGATTTATATTTTTTATTTATAGATTTTTTATATTTATACTAAAGAACGCTACAACAGCATAAAAGTTAAAAATCTAATATATAATGAAATATCTAGAATTAAAATGGAATAATATATTATTTCGATTGTTTTTTTTTACGATCAGCAAAAATTGTATTTTGCACTTTTCTCCTATTTTTTATTTCAAACGAATAAAAGCAATATTATAAAATTTATCAAAAAATATTACAGATCAATAATTCCTAGAAATCACCAAAATGAAAAAATTTAGTATTAATATAAATTTCAGATTTGCTACATAATTCATATCATATGAATAGGATTAGTAAATAATAACATAAAATCATTTAAATTAATTCTCCTCTCTGAATAATCAAAGGAATTAGATATAAGCATCTGAAATAAACTGGCATTCACTTATTGAAAAATATATTAAAATGTTTACACAATGTTATTCGTAATTCAAAAATACAACTGATAAATCTGTCATAAATAATTTTCGATGATAACTTATATTGATATGGAAGCCCCATTGGAAACTTTTTAGAAATAGAATTTACTGTTTTATATTGCTTTTTATCCAACTGACGAAATGAGATACTCGTATATAAATAGGTGGTAAATTATTTGTATTGCAGGCTAATGAGCTCCAGCTCACGACACCCACTACTATTGGCTCATTACGTTTGTTATACAGAATAAGTGGTCCTCCATAATTTGCCTAAAATAAGCGACGAAAAAAATTTAATTATAATGGGCATTTCAATTGAAAATATGACAAAGGGCATCAGAATTACTAAATAGCTAATAAATAATGATCAACTATTCTGCATCGTCGTATGCATTTGGTCATTAAGGAATTATAAATTTTTGGGATTTTTAACTCTTTAAATGTGAAAAAATTACAGACACCCGCTAATCCCAACTTATAAATATTATATATTAATCTTATATAAGAACTTACGATGCATGCTCCAATACTTCCATTAAGAGGTCTGGTACACATTTGCATGTCAGATAAAGTAATGTGCATGAAAAGGTTGCGGAGTGAATTTTGGCACACCTTGGAAGGTACTATAGGCAAACGTATGGAACGCATTACTTTTGGCATTTCTTCGACCAAATTCTCAGGAAATAACCCCCATCCACTCGCTATCAAATTATATTCTAATTTCTGATCGCTCAGCAAGGTTTTCGGTTTGGGTAAATTAATTGGTTTTACAAAATTGTTAAATATCAGAGGCGTCCGTCCTTTCAACAAACCAATATCGTATTTCACCAAGTTTGGCCTTCCTTGCACATCTACTAACAATCTAAACATTTAAATAATAATATTAAATGTTCGTTGACATGAGTATTTATAAAACAATTTTACATTTATTTATTTGTTTCTTAATTTGTTCTATTGTTGAAATTTGTTCCGAACTACTTTATTACAAAACTCTTTCCTGAATATATTTGTACGTTATAATTTACAGAATTATATTGAATAATTATAAATGCGTCATTATTTGTTATTAAATTAAACTAATTAACAAACATTTATTATAGTTATATAAATTCAGTAATAAATAAGTAATTTCATAATTAGATCTTAGTTTTAATTAAAAATTCAAGGACAAGCCATCAATGTAAATATTCAACAAATTTCCTTTATCTATATATATATATATATACCTAAAATTCCCTTCTTTGAAATAAAACAATTATATAAACATCCAACATTAAACATGTATAATAAATTATGCTTAAACTAATTATCAGCTTTCAATCGAAGAACATGAGCAATAATAATTATTCTACAAACTAAAATATTATAATAAAATTTTGACAGTTTTCACTATCTATAGAGAAATATACTGACATTAACAAATCAGTACAAAAAATTTAAGCAATATAAAAGAACTTACTTTGTATATTTATCGTGAACAACAAATCTTGCTATTCGAATAATCTGATCATGTTCAGCATTTCTACTAATATCATGACTTCCAGCTTTGATAACAAGATGGCCCATATTTGGTATAAAGTGAGTACAATATCCAGAAGATAAATACCAATATTCATTAAGAATAGCAGCAGCACATGAGGAAAAATGAGTAGACATTTCGTTCGGTTGCCACATTATCCCAACAATGTAAGGAAATTCGCCAGGTTCGGTTATTCTTGGAGTATCCCATGACAGGACGATGCCAACTATGGATATAAATATACAAATATATATATCTACATATATAAGTTGTTATCTTAGCTATTGTGTTTCTAAATTTTTGTAACTTGAAAACCAAAGTACAACAATAATAATAGTTTTTATTAACATAATAATTAATTTTTAACTTTACTATTATCATGTATATAGTAGGAAAAATATAGGGTTAAAAAAGAAATTATAATATTTTATTCTTAGATAAGAATCATATCGCCTTATTATTTAATCGTATCTGTACATGTATATCCTTAATAAATTTGTACCTTGCATCAAGAGAAATAACTTTAACATAAAACTAAAATCAGAAAAATTATTAGAAATAAAAAATGGAAATGCTATTAAAGTATTTATAAATACCAACGGTATCGTTATCGTGATACTTTTATTGAATTTACATTACAGAAAGGAATGCTTTTATACTAAAGCATTTATTGTTAGAGAATTAGTTTTTAAATCAAAATCATCTGGTAATTCATTGAATAAATAAAATAATCAATTATAAAATGTAAAAATGCAATAATTACGGTATACATCATATATACGTAATATCAAATATTTACAATTACAATTTGATAGATAAGATTTATAAGAAGACTTTATTATAAAATAAACTTCGGATGATGGTGAATT
>JAPYYT010004266.1:0-12180 GCA_030522565.1 Ceratosolen corneri | reverse complement strand
GCCGAGGCCGTCCAAAATTATTGGTTGGTGGGGGGTCCACTAATTTTCCTACTCTATTGAGATTGATGTGCATAGAAGTTTCCTTCCTTGAGAAGGGGGCAGGGGGGCAAGGCCAAGACGGTGGGGAAGGGGCTGCGCTGCGAGTGTGCATGCCCCATGCGCCAAGACGTTACGCGCGGCAGCTTATCTGCTTGCTGCGCTCGTCTGTTGAAGCTGTGGTCGCGAAATACAATTGCGCGCACGCAAGACATACGATGATCCCGGGGGGCCACGAACGGGGGGGTCGTGTCGGTACAAATTCAGAGGCAAACAATAATGTACATGGATAGAGTTACATTGGCGTAAAAAACATGGCAACCATGAAATACGAGATATTTAAACATAATAATCACAAATAATAGACATAATATAATAAACAGATATTGTAGCTAAAATAACATACAGGATAAAAATGGTATTATATCGTGACGAATCGGGATTCTATAAAAATCCCGAACACCGCTTATAAACAATCACACCTCGCGTGACGTGTAAGTGCGGCAAAGTCAAAGTGTATAAACAATCCACGCCTCGCGTATCGTGCAGGTGCGGCTCGAACAAATCATTATAAAGACAATAGTATAAGTAAGCGTATTAAGAATTGCACGTTTTTTCCTTTTATTCTATGTTCAATAAAATTCAGCTTTTCACCGGCATTATATATGCCACTTTACTCTACGATTCTTTTCTCCTGCTATCTCAACCCTTCCACTATCTGCTTCTCCCTCACACATTCGTGGGGAGAATTCACACTCGGGTTCGCGCCCGAACAATAATAAATTATCAAAGAAATGAGTTAAATGATTTCTGTATAATTATAATCACTTTAAATAAACGTATATTCGATATTTATTAAAATAGAAACTTTTATATGCATAATATGCTTAAATTTTATAATAAACAAAATATGTAAAATTAATGTTAAAGTTATTTTTATTTAAAATATTAAAACCTTTTAGTTAAAATATCTATGAGATACCATAAGACATGTACTATTAGAAATACATCCTAAGTACGTTCTCAGAATATGTTAATTTTCAATATGAGCCATTAGTTCTAAAATCGCTACATTAATAACTATGTCACTATATGCAAATATAAATATATAAATTCAATTATTGAAAATTTTATATTAAATCTAAAAGACGTAGCAAGTTTTTATAATGGAATTAACTACGAATGTATTAAATAAAATATTAAAGTCAAGTATATTTAATGAATAATTATATAATAAAAACACTTTAATCCAGTAAAAAATTTTATAATGTGGAAACTAATTTATTTAATGATTAATTATACCGTAAAAACAGCATTATAATTATACCACAGCGTCTATAGTTTCAATACGTTAAATAAACACCATTTTACAGCATTACCCACGCCACTTTCCCTCTGTTTTATTCTAGCCTGCTATCTCTCTACCTCCACTATCCGCCTCTCCCTCCCTCCATCTGGGAGAGTGTTTTCTCGGGCTTCATTCTCGAATAGTATATGATATACAATGTTTGTAAATTATGTTTCAATAAATGTATAAAGGATATATATTTGTACACTTTTTCAATACCAATAAATATTTATATAACAAATATAACTTTTATATACTAAACATAAACTTCTATTTAATACAATTTTTTTGTAATAATATATAGTAAATTATTGTGTCGAATAGTATTATATTCTGTTACATTTTGTAGAAAACAAATTTATTTAAATATTACTCATTCGGAAAGTATTACTAAATTAAAATTAAAAAGTTTTAAATGTAATTTTTATTAACTAAAATTTGTCCAAATATAATGTATGATAACAAATACTTACATACGCATACGTTAGCTATATAATTTAAATAATTACCTTGTGTAGGATATATTATTGTAGCATATGGATTAAAAGTTGCTGGTAAAGGAGGAGGAATGTAATTTGAATACAGCGTCAATTGTGTTCCATCATACGGAATTGGCATATGTGCTTGATCTTGAACTGGATACGGTAAATGAGATTTCTGTAAATTTGTTTGCGTCGATGAAATACCTGAAAAATTGTTTTTATTTTACTAGTCTACCCTTCATTTGTATACTGGTATATTTTATAGTTTATCCTTAAAAAATGTTTAACATGTGCTTTAAATATTAGTAAGTTCACAACTGAATTGTTTAAGTCAAAACTCAAAACTCTAGTCCCAAGCAAAAGTTGTAAACAACGGTCAAGCCGTGACCATAAGATGGCACTCGGAGATTATCGAAGAAGGCGATCATAAACATGCTAAATATTTCTAACGAAATTTTCCAAACAATAAACTATTATTTCGAAACGATTGGGGTTCCCAATGAATCTCGAACATAATATAATTACTATGAATAAAATGCTTGGATAACCATCATATCCAATTATGTTACGTTATAATTATCAGAAAAATGGTGTAACAATATATTTCATTGATAACAATATGTTTCTTAAGTAAGCTAGTTCATTAAATCTAGATTTCATTTTGCAATAAAAATTTTTTTTTCGAAAATTTGAAAATTCATTTGAAACCATATATTAACCAAAAATTTTAGTTTTTATAACTGAAAAATGTTTGTAATTGTAATGTAATAATTTATTAATTAATATTTTACAAAAACATATTTATATTAAAAAAAAAATCATCATTCTATTTATTACTCTTAAAAAAATTAAATTTAGTTATATAAGTATTTATAGATAATTATTTCAAATCATGGAATATATTTTATAGCTTTAAAATGGTAGTGTAGACATACATATTTCTAAATAAGTTATATAAAAACATTAAATGTAGTATTCAAATAGTAAAATAAAATTATTACATCGTATATTTAATTTTATTGTATTAATGACTCAAATTTAATTTGAAATTTTATGACCAAATCAACGAAACGGTGATACTTTTTTTTTAAACTAAAATTACATTACAATATATAAAGACACATCTATAAATTATAGATAAATTTTATTATAGAATAATATTTATTATAAATACATATTAAAACTATTACACTATAACTAATAAAGTAAAAATAATACAGTTCATTTTTAACATATTTCTATTAATAAATTAGTAACGAATTTTTTTAGCTTTCGAAGTAATTAAACAGAAATATAAATAATTCAATATACAATAATAAATATTTCATAAATCGAAATAACAAAATTCATATAAATATTTTATAATGTGGTCAATTCGTATATGAAAAAAAATGAAATTGTAAAATATCTTGTATTTGTTTATATGATATATCTACTAAATGTTAATTTATAGTAAGTTATAAAACCATAATTTATAACAGGATTTTAAAACAAGATATTTTATGATGAAGAATAAATCAATCAAGCTAAAAGAAACTTACAAATTTTATAATTGTTTAAAAATTTCATATTATATATATATATATATTATTATTATTATATTTATTATTATATATTATATTATATTATATATATATTATAATTGTCTTATAAAAATTGTAAAAAAACTAGATAAATAATTAATACCTAAATGGAAATTTCCATAATTTCCAATGTAAAAAAAAGATATTTAATTATTCTATTATTTTTTTAATTTTTTAATTTTTAATACAATTTTAAAAATGAATATTTTCATGATTTATGCATGATATAAAAGTTTTTGTTTGTTTTTTGTATAATAAATAATTTGATTTTAACTACTAATTTTTCTGATTAGAACAGCTATACTTAAATAATTTTAAGCAATACATGAATGATATACTAATTTTATGTATAATATATATAAATTAATTTGTTATGTATTAAAATTAAAAGTATCTCTTTTACAGAAAAAATTGAATATACAGCGTCTTAATTATTGTATATATAAAATTTTAAATGAATGAAAATTGGTATTAATAACGTATTTTTAATTGAAATATAATTTTCGAGAACCGAATAGAAAAAGGAGGACCCTTAAATAATATTCTTTCTTTACTGTACTTTGTATTGATGTTCTAGAAAGGAGAGGAAAGGGGGATCCAAAGCCAATAACAAGGGATGCTTTGGAGCGACAAATTTCTTCTTCTGGGATAAAGCTTCTTGGACAAAGCTTCTCCTTCTGGGACAAAGCCACTCAATCTACATTCTTCAGGGAGGAACTCCAACAATTCAAAAGGAAAAAAGAGTTTCCTCCTAAACATATAATGAACCGATCAGGGGCTTATGTGGATGGTGAAGGAATCATCCACGTTGGAGGAAGGTTAAGTGAGGTTGAGGTTCCTGAGTGTACGAAACATCCTGTCATTCTCCCCAGACATTCGCACCTGTCCACACTGGTAGTCGCTGATGCACATCTTCAAACATTACATGGAGGCACTCAAATCACTTGACAACGATATTGGATTCTTGGAGGGCGAGCTCCTGTCAAGTCGTACATTCTGAGGTGCGTAGTTTGTGCTCGACAGGTGGGATCCGTGCTCATCAAATGATGGGCCAACTACCTGCTGCTCGAGTCACAACTTCAAATCTATTCACGCACACAAGAATCGACTACGCAGGGCCAGTCCTCTATAAAACATCCAGAGGCCGAGGATATAAAAAGTTAAAGTGTTGGATATGTATTTTCGTTTGTTTTTCATCATCAGCAGTACATCTGGAGGTGGTCAGCGACTACACGAGCATTCATTGCTGCCTACACAAGGTTCACATCACACCGAGGTATTCCGAATACCATTTACTCGGACTGTGGCACTACTTTCATTGGGGCTGACGCAGCTTTGAAGAAGATGTTTCTACAGAGCTCTCCAAAACATGATCTAATCAATAGGTTATGTTTGAGGCTAGGAACACAATGGCAATTCAATCCCCCTGCAGCGCCACATATGGGAGGAAAATGGAAAGTTGTGGTTAAATCAGTGAAATATCATCTGAAGCGTACGATGAACGACACGTTACTGACAATGGAAGAGTTTACAACTCTGCTTTCTCAAATCGAAGCAATTATAAATTCTCAACTATAAATTCGTCCACTGGAACCAATGACTGATGATACAGAGGACGTCTCGGCACTAACACCAGGCCATTTTCTTATTGGGGGGGCCCCGATCACTGCAATACCAGAACCATCATTGCCGGATTTGTCATCTACAAGGCTTTCTCGCTGACAGTTCATCCAACAGCGACTCCAAGTACTCCTCCAAGTAACTCCAAGGCCTGAGTACCGCGGCTTCAGGCGCCGCTGCAGATTCCGCTTGGTCTTCAGAATCATAGTATCGATTCATTGACCAGTGATCTCTCAATACAAAGTTGTGATAAGTGAAGGGCTTCTTCGCGATCAGTGCACACAAGGTATCAGGTTCAAGGAAGTTCAAGGGACGCACTGTGAGGGAGACAACGAGCTCTGGACTGTGCTACAAATCAAGCGCGACCAAAGGTGATCGCCAATACTCATTCGCGATAAACAAGGAAGGGCTCGAAGAAGAACGAGTGGAATTATCCAACGAGCTCACACTACAACAGCAGGCAAACCCCGTTGATCTAAGGGGACACAATAAGTCCGTGCTTGGTAAGATTCAATTTACGCCTGAATATTGATGTAGCGTGGACTACAACGACATACAACTTCATAACATTTAACATCACTCCAAGGGTCGTGAGAATCAATTTACGCCTGCCTATTGCGTCTGCTTGTAAATAAGCAACTTTTAATTAAACCCACGGAACGATACACATATGTGTAAATTCACTAAAAGATATCGCGGTATTCAATTCATGGCTGAATATTAAGATAACTCAAGTTTTGTAATTAAAAATTGTAACAGCATTATAATTATACCACAATGTCTAAAGATAGCATTATAGTTCAATACGTTAAAATAAACACCATTTTACAGCATTACCCACGCCAATTTGCCTCTGTTTCATTCTACCCTGCTATCTTTCTTTCTCCACTATCCGCCTCTCCTTCCCTCCACCTGGGAGAGTGTTTTCTCGGGCTTAATTCCCGAACATATAATAATTTTAATTATAAATATAATCTATATACATATATGACATGTAATAGAAAAAAAAAGTTTATTATTAAGACCAATTGTTACGAATATTATCAATAAAAACTAATAAGAAGAAAATGTGTACCTGTATGATGAGATGGAAGATTCAAAGAACAAGACGATTCGTTTTGACTTAAATTTGTTGTTAAATCCTTTAATAATTCTTCCTTCTCTGTTTTACGGGCAAAACAAAAATCAGAAACTTTATTTTGAAAATAAACCAGCAACTGAAATATAAGCATAAATATATGGATTAAACGATGAAACATATAATTTATTACTATATAATAATAAAAATTCAGAATATTACATGTGCCATAGCATATTTTATTATTAAATGTAAGTGTTGTTAAGATTATTATTTAATACATAAAATAAAACTACTTGATCAGCAAAATTATAACTATATATATTGTTTTAATAAAATGCATTTCAAAATTTGTTATGATTCAACAAAATGAAATATTGAAATAAAAATTAATAAATTTTGTGAAACTAAAATTATTTAAAAACTTTCAAATAAAGAGATTGCTTTTATTCTTTGTCAATTTTTATAAAATTGTACTTTTACTAATAATACTACTAGAAATTTTACTTTATATATCATCTGGTTTTTTATTCTTATTCGATTTTACAACCTCAAGTGTTGAGATGGTTTGATGTATTATTGCACTCAATTTTCATTTTAAAATCAAAAATATTTTTTCATAGCTTTAAAAAGATATTCTCTACAAAAAATTTATACATTAAAATAAATAGTTCCTCTTACTTTACGAATATACTATAGACGTGTTTATTTTTAAAAAATTAAGCATGCCTAAATGTTTTCTATTTAACAAAAATCTTGTAATTAATAGATATTTAATTTAAAAATATAAACTGTTAATTTAATGAAAATTTAAATATAAATATTATTTTACTTAAATTTTACAACTAATTATTTTATGTAAGTTGCATAATTGTTAATTAGTTTTTTGAATATTAATAATTCTGTTCGGAAATCCATATAATAAAAATAAACCAACCGTCACGCCGTCGTCCTGTAATTTGACTATCGGTGTTTAAGAATGCAAAAGTGCGATACAAAAACAGAGAAGAAAAGAACGTATAGATTCAAAGACTAGAAGTTTATTGCTAGAAAGATCAAGAACAATATTACACGTAGTCATTTCTAAGAGAAATTACAGAAGCAAAGTACATATGTAAGTACAATTGTCGCCAATTGTTTGGGCTAGACAAAACAAGACAACTTCACGGCTTTCCCGCTCAGCCTGCGCTGCGGACTTGGCCACGGTGTGATCGCAGGCGGGAAAAGGCCCGCCTATCGGTCTAAAACAAGAGGGACAAAGAACTTCGTGCACCAATAACAATTAGTGTAACAAATTGCTGATCACGGAACCAATAGAAAAAATCGAGTGAAATAATTTCGACGGAGCGACGAAAAATCATGATGTGAACTGTGAGTGAAAAATGAGCCACGCTGTCGAGCCAGTACGATTTTGGTTATCTTAGTAGCTGCAACAAGGCAACGAAGATTGGTAAAGCGCCGCCGTGAATGGTTTAGAAGTAGACGCACTCGCTATCATTGAAATTAGGCATAAGTTTGTCAACGTACGGTTGATTGTACCAACCATTCAGCAATGACGTAGGTAAACGAAACTGTTGAGGTTTTGTCAGCAAATTACGAAGAGGGGAAGTCAGCACATCCGCACCCGGTCAACAAATTGCTGTAATCCGCTCGCTAGAAGCAAGGTCAAGGACTACTTTCTTGGGACTACTTACACAGTATGAGCGAGAGAATGTTCAACTTACAATTGAAGCAATTAAATCGAAGCAATACAATTGAATTTTAAAAGGGATTTAGCCGCACGGTGAACTTCAACTACAATTGATTCTGCGTTAACGTGTCAAAAGCATTATGAATTACCATTTGCGAATCATCCACGACTTCTAAAATCACACACACCATCATGCACAATAATTATACCATCCACTGTACACAATCAATAGAGATTATATTATTAACTAATTTGAAAACCAGACACACGTGTTTGACAATTTAATTTTGCTCATCAGTCCTATTATATCCCATTCTTTACCATCAGAGAGTGTATACAGTCAAGGAGGTGAAATCCCTATCAATAGGCCGTTAATTTAAAAAGTCATTCTGAGCCCACGAAAGCTAGATAAAAGGATATCTAAACAAATTCCATATTTCATAGTTGATATAAATTATATATTTACATTCAAATACTATAATGCTGTAATAATTATTTTTTATTTAAATAACTATATAAATCTTTTTAACTATTTAATGATTATTATCGAATATATAAAATTTAATTTATATTACTATCACTTTATTTCCTATGTTATTATATCTATTATTATTATTTCCTGTTATTATATTATTATTATTATCCTATATTTAAGGACCTCTGAATAAATTTTCTTTTAATTGTCTTTAAACAATTATTCTTTGATATTTCCTTATCAAATAAATACCGTTTGGGATGTATTCATTCAGTAATTATTTAACTTCGATTAAATTTATAAATAAACATAATTTTTAAGTTCACGATGTTCTTTATAATACAAAGTAATTTTAGTTTTCAATGAAATCTATTATTCATATGTTCAATATTTTAACTAATTAATTATTTCAACTTTTTTAATTTTTCATATCATAAAATATAATGATCAATAATTTTATTATTAGTTTTAAAATATTTACTTAATATTCTTATGGATAGGATAATCACATCAAATTTTATAGAAATAAAAATAAATTAATTAATGTTTAATTATAATTTTAACTATAAAATTTATTTGAATTTAATTTAATGAATACTTTATTGTTTTTACCACAAATGGTTTTGTAAGTGGAGAAAGTTGATATTGAATATCTGATAAAATAAGTATGGTGCCATGTTGTACTATCTGCACTTGTGGATGTATATATATAAAAATCTAAGTCTATTAGAGCATTATACAACCCAGACTTTATAATTATGCTTAGGAGTTTAGATAATTAATATCTTGTCATAGCCACTCATCCATTTGCAATCTTTGCACTCTTTTTAATGCTTACACGTTTTTCAGGCATTTCAATTTGGTCATGAACAAATGACACAATTATTTTATTTTCTCAATCTACATTAAACGTATTTTTTATTATTGAATACTACATTATTCATATAGAACTAGTACTTTATATTGCAATACCTATTAATACACTAATTTCTTATATAAATTGCTCTGATGAATTAAAAATCATTATTAAACAAAATAATAAAAGAAATCATCATTACTATTATTTTATTTTTATTAAATTGCCTAAATTCAATTTATTAAAATGCCTAAATTCAACTTATTCTTTATATTTTGATATAATATACAATATAATCACAATAAAGTATAAACTTTAACGTATTTCTGGAAATGATTTCTGAATAAATTTAAATTTAATTCATAATCTGTTTTAATATTTTTCTTAATGTATACATACCTGTGTTAAATCATTATAAAACTTTACACCTTCTTGTAAATTATTAATTAATTCCTTATAAGCATCATAAGCATTGGCAAGCTTACGAAGCATTTGTTCACGTGTGCTTCCACAAGATGATTGTTCTTTTGCAAATGCCATGTGTTTATACTTGAATAAAATATGTATTAATGTATATTTCATTACATAAAAAATAGATAGTAAGTTATAATAATTAATAATTAATAATTACATTTTTTTTACATTTTAATATAACAATAAGAATATTAATATTTGTTGTATATCGACAAAATTATTATCTAACTACAATTGAATTTAATTATTATTTAATTTAATTATTATTACTTTGAATGATTTATGTTCCAATTTATTATAATTGTTGATTTTGTATACCAAGATAATACGACATTGTAAATCATCGGCGTTAAAAATGCTAATCGAAATTTAATGTAAATTACGGATAAACATAATTATTTACTTAAATTCTTAAATTTTTTTAGTACTTAATTAAAATATTATATTAAATAATTTCTTCTATAAAAATCTGACTAACGTTATTTATAATATTCCGCATTTAATAGAAAAATAAGAATTTGTTATAACAAGAATAAACAACCATTTATATTTTTATTGTTATCTTTATATTATCAAGGAAAATATTAAACTAATAATGACTTTTTATTGTATATATTTTTTATAAAAATGACTTTTTATTGTATATATTTTTTATAAAAATGACTTTTTATTGTATATATTTTTTATAAAAATAATTTAATTAATAACATTTACATAATTTAATCAATAAAATATCAATTAATGTAATAAATTCCTCTAAATTAATGTACCTGAATATTTTCGATAAGCTTCTCTTGGCGCAAAATGCATTCATGAACTTTTTTTTGTAATGGACCATAATATATACCTATATTTTCTAAGATCAAATCATTTTCATTAAAATGTCCATTTTTTGTCAAGGCGGATAGAAATACTGATTGTATATCAATAGTAACTGATTGTAGTTCACATTCGACGGCATCTTGTTCTACTTTTAAAGTGTCAACCTAATTAATGCATAAAAAATTATTACATAAAATGTTTATGTAATTTTATTTTTATTTTATCTTACTCACCATTTCCATTAGTTTACGTAATTCAAGTACAACACTGTTTTCTTGGATTGCACAACCAGTCGGAATATAGTTCGCTAAAATATGTGGTTCCATATTTAGTATATCTACACTTTCACGATGCATTTCAAATTTTTCTCGAATTGCCTAAATCAATAACCATTTTATCATTTATTAAAAATTAATTACGAAAAAATTGTCATTAATTAGAATAAAGGAGAATTTTAATTATAATTTTACTATGTGTATAATTATTATATTTTTAGTCTTCATTATTTTCAATAATGTATTCTAATTCAACTATAATATATTGTAAAATGTACATAATATAAATCAATATATAGTATATATTTAAATTCATTCTATAATATTATAATTTGTAACGATAATTTAAAAAAAAGTATTTATTTAACTCTAGTTTCAATTTCCCTAAGAATGTAAACTTAATGTAATGCTTTTATTTAGTTTACATTATAATTATAAATTAATTTTATTGACTATTTCTCTATTATTAATTGTTAAACAAACTCTTGAATATTGAATGTACCATTAGAAAAATATATATTTCAGAATCTTTAACTTTTTCATCTTTGAAGTTATATGTCTTAATAGATTACTAGATGGATTAATTTGATATAATTCTATTATTCAATAAGAAAATATGTTTTAAAATCGTTAATATATTTACAAATATATAATTGTATACTGTGGATAAAATATTTACTATTATTTACATTCTAATTATTTTATTATGCCATTTACTTTTACATTATACTGACTACAAGAATACTTTTTATTTGTGTAAAAATATCTAATGATTCTACAAATTATACAAAGTTTATGATATTATAATCCAGGTCCTTGAGTTAGTAAACATTTATCTACATACGTATTACATTTAAAGCATACTGTACACATACAGACCGCACAACACCCTTATTCTTTCTAGGGATATTCGTCTTCTACATTTGTATTGTGAGAATAAGCTATCAAAATAACATTATAAGGATTGATTTTACCTTTTACGTAAAAACATTGATTTTTAAGGGATCTACATTTTACAAAGCAATAAAAATATTTTCATAGATATAAGTATTTTAAATCAAAGGAAGTCTGATGAAAACAACTTATTTGTTTAATTAATTTAATAAATAAAGGAATACACCAAAAATATAAGAAAAAAATAGTTTGTAATAAAGAAATTTTTAATATGGTTTAAGGAAAGTTTAAAACATTTAAATTTTTTGTTATTGTTATTAATTTTAAACAATATTATTGTTCGGGCAACTTTTCCGATGCTGAGCTCTCCTCAAGATGAAGGGGGGAGAGGCTGATAGTGGTAGAGGAGAGATGGCAGGGTAGAAAGAAACGCAGACCCGGGGGATCAAATTTAATACTGTGAACTGATATTTATTGAAAATCAAATAGAAAGTTTCTTTGCACAATTTTGGTTTTACATATGAAATTACACTGTCTTGATCTTTAC
>JAPYYT010004265.1:0-11204 GCA_030522565.1 Ceratosolen corneri | reverse complement strand
ACAAATTGATCAACAAGCCTATCTGCGCGTTTAATTTATTAAATAGTGTGTGGTTAAGAAGGCCATGGTATATGTTGTCAATTAAACAATCCGTAAGACCAAGTCGTCGTTGATAGCCTCCTAGACCACAGGAACCGCCAACGACAATAAAAAAAAAACAGATTAATTAGTGCTTATTATAAATTATATTTAAATTATATTTAAAACCAATTAACAATAGTAAAGTTCAAGACCGCTTAATTTTGTATGTAAAACTAAACTTGCGCAACGAAACTCTTCATGTGATTTTCAATAAATATCAGTTGTTACATCATTAACAGTGTTAAATTCGACCCCCCGCGTCTGTTTTCTTTCTACCCTGCCATCTCTCCTCTACCATGATCGGCCTCTCCCCTCTCCATTTTGGGGAGAGCTCACATCGGGATTGTCGCTCGAACAATTTGTAAATTGGTAATATTTTTTATTACGATTTTGAAATGACATTATATATTTATGTACTGTCGTATTTATACGTGGTCATTATAAAGTTTTTCCTTTTTAAATCTGTTTGGGATTATTACTAATGTTTTGTTTTGCTCCTCAAGGTGAGTGAGGAGATACGAATAATGGAAAGAAAGGATAGAAGTCGGTTCTCAGAAAAGAGTCGTCGAACTGTGTTTAAATGTAATTTAGTAATTATTTTATTTTTATCTACAACTATTTAATATAATAGATTTGAGAGTTGATTGAATGATTAAGAACAAAGGTTTAATAATGCGAGAGTTGAAATTAGGAATAAATAGCGATTAGTGATATTTATTGAATAAAGAAAAGAAGGATTAGGGTATGATATTATTAGTATTAATGGTATGTTAGTGAATAGCTGAGTTTAATGTGGGTGGCTGCAGTAAATATGTAAATTATGAATATTGGTATTTCTTGATCTGTCTGCTTGTAGTGAGTGGGATTGTTAATAGGTCTAAATAATTTATATGTATTAGCTATATATATAGATAGATATATATATATAGATATATATAGATATGTATATATAGATCGCGCGCTTCTTATATGAGTGGTAGTGATAATAAATTTATCTTAAACTCACTAAGAATATACTATTATACAGTCCGTTGCTCAATGGGCGGCAGTGTATTACGATTAAGTTTGTCTTGTACGTTTTGTTTGAAAATTAGTGTGTAAATTGCAGCCTTGCCTCGAGGTAATCAAGTACTTATGAAACTACCAAGTACAATAAAGAGAATAATACTTTATGCCTTGAGGTGTCAGAAGTAACTGTTCGTCCAGTCCGTGCGTCCGTAGTTGGTCTCTTTTGTCGCCCTTCTTAAGAGGGGGAAAATTCATTTAAAATTATTAAGGTGGGAGTTATAGAGAAGGAGCAGTAAGATATATAGCTCGCTAGTGTTTACAATAACGCTCAATCGAGCGACTATTTACAAAATTCGTAGAATCTAATATATATAAACAAATTAATACATTCACTCATGGAACTGTTAAAGGGGAGATTTGCGATATCAAGCGGAATCTCGAATGAAATCTGTGCATTTCTTATATAAAAAGATAGACCTTTTTTATTGTACATTGTACATTAAACATAGATTAATCGATCTGGAATGAAAATATCAATTCATTTTTATTACTTTGTATTTATTATATATTATTTATATTTAAATATATTCTTAATGCTAAACATTTGTCTTCTCTGGACAAATAAGGGACTCTGTGGAGGACAGTTTATAAATAATTTAGAAGATTTTGTTTTTATACATTGCTGATAAACGCATTTGAATATTTTCAGTAAAGTTTATAAGCAAAATAGAAGCATTCATCACTAATTTAAATTTAGATCTCTCATATATTATCATCAATTGAAAGAAGGTAAGAAAACACGCGTACAAGACTGGTAAGTAATGATTTATGACGAAATATTCAAAATATAAATTTTTAATTAAGTAGTAATGGAGAAGGTGAAACAATAGTTTTGATCAATTAACGAAAAGGAATTAAAAGAATTAATAGAAAGTATTGTTGCAAGGAAGTGTAAAATGCATAAAGTACATGAACAAGATTAATAAAAAACAAATAGAAGACATGCACATATCTATTAATGAACTTGTATTGACATTATTTAAATTCATATTGTTGTAAATACCTAAGATTTCAAGACAATTTCATTATCAAATAGCTATTTCTGTACATAAGAAAAAGAATAGAAAAATCTATTTAACGATAAACAAATTACAAATAGTTTATTTAAGTTGAACTAGCAGTGAATACTTTGTAAATTTACTGTAGTACCATAAGAAAAATAAATATAATTTTATTAAAGATATTTTATGATATTAAAAATATATTGTTATAGAATATTGTGATTTATAATAACATTCTGTATATAAAGTAAATAAATTTTTTAATTTCAATTTTCGAATGGATATTTATTAGATTTATTAAATTCGTAATATATACATTAAATGATGTTGTTCAGCAATCCGTATAATAAACCGTGGCGTCGGTGCAGTGTAACTTGACCATCGGTGCTTACGAATATAGAAGTGCGGTATTAATGCAGAGAATAAAAGGTACAAATAACTTAGTTCAGCAATAATAATTAGTGTGACAAGTTGCCGATCTCGGGACCAATGGGAAAAATCAAGAGAATTAGTTTCGACAGGGCGGCGAAAAGTCGCGATGCGAACTGTGAGTACAAAGTGAGCTACGACATGGAATCAGTGTAATTTTAGGTGTCTGCGTTTAACGTTTAATCTTCACTTGAGTATCCTGGCAGAAGCCGCAACAAGACATCGAAGATTGGTTTAAGCACTGCTATAAATGGTTTTGAAATAATGGCACTCCCTACAGCTAAATTGAGTTACCATTCAGCAACAACGTCGGTGAAGGTAACTGCTGAGGCCTTGTCCCCAAAAATTCGAAGAGGGAAGCTTCCTCTTCCGCGCATCCGCCCCTAGATAACGAATGATGTAGTCCGCTTGCTAGGGCTAGGGTCGTGGACCTTCTTGGGACTACTTGCGCTGTACATAAGTAAGATTAAGAAAGTTGGGTCAACTTACAATTGAACCTTGCAATGCAAAGGGTTTGTTATTCCATCCCAATTTAAACAGGGCTAAGCCGCACGGTGGATTTTCGAATATCATTGAATCTCCATTCATGCGTCACGGCTATTATTGATTACCACTCCCGGATCATCCGCGATTTCTACAATATCACACATACAACCACGCACAATAATTATCTCAACCACTGTATACAACAATAGAATATTTATTATTAAATAATTAGAAAATAACACACACACATGTTTAAAGATTCAATCAATCAATTTACCACCAACATCAGTCCTATTATATCCACACTCTTTAACATCAGGCAGTTCATAGAGTCAAGCAGGTGAAATCTCTATCAGTAGGCCGTCGGAACAGATTGTCGGAGCAGAAGTTGCGCCCACGAGAGCTAGGTAGATGATACCTCGACAGACGTAATCTTAGACTTATAGTTTATATAGTATATTTCATTTTAAAATTCTATATAAAACTATTTTGATGTTAGTATATAGATGATGCATAGCATTTATTGAGTTTGCTTAAGTTTTAATTAATTATAAAATTCTGTAGAATATGTTACGTTATAAATTATAATATTATAAATTAGATATGTTTAAATTGAACGCGTAAAAGATACTGATAGATGCCAAAATATAGATAAGTTAATCTATTGAACGAGTTTGTTTAAGTTTCCGTACGACTTACGAACTACTCGGATGATAATTTCAGAGTCTCGTCTTCGGTCATCATTGTTTACAACTTAGCTTAGGATTAGAGTTTCGAGTGTCATTATTTTTTGTTTCGTGTCTTATTCCAAAATAGAGTCAGTTACTTAAATTATCAGTTACTTTCAATCACTTCTTTTTATTAAATTAATATTGAATTAAACTAATTAAGAGGTTTTTACTTCGATTTCTTGCGAAAACTTCCAAGCAGTTTTTTCAAGGAATTAATTCCGACAAATGTACTTCGATTTGGGTAACTCAATCAACTACACGTTCCACAGCGTGTGTGTTAATGATAAATAACTTGGCGTTCAACTTATAATTAACCATCGACTCATCAGACTACAATTCTCCTTTCAAGTATCACGACATTTAATCTGTAATTAGTATCAAGAGATTTTTATTTGCAATTTAGTATCAAGATAGCACAATAAAATTTTAAGTTGTAGCATGAATATATCTAAATTTGAATATTATATTCTGCATATTATTTTTAATAAAAGCTAATGCAGTTACATACATCTTTCGTAGATTTTGTTTTGATACCTGCTGCTACCGCTCCCTTCCCACTGTCTACCTCTCCTTATCAATATCGTGAGCAGAGTTTTATACTCGGGTTAATTCCCGAACAGAGTCAATTAAACTTAAGTGGAGTCTTAAAGACTTTAATAATATTTAATTTTTACATGAAAAACAATTTTTACTGGAATTTGATTGCTAGAATTGAATCAATATTAGAGTAGATTTTAGTCAATTTCTGTAAAACTCCTGATGGATAAAAAATGTATATATAAATAGAAACGGAAAAAATCTTTTATGTATGCTTTTTTTATAGTAAATGAAAAATAACCGAATTCAATAATTACTTGTGTTCGAGATTTAGTTAACAAATTCTCTTTCTTAGAATTCTCACGCCTTTCTGAGAAACGTTCGAGATTTAGTTAACAAATCTCTTGCGACTGTACTTAGAATCACGACGTTCTTTATTTTCAACTTCACGACTTTCTCAGAATGATTGCGTTTTTCTGATAAAGGGTCGAGTTTTAGTTAACAATTCTCTTATGACTGCACTTTTAATTACGGCCTTCTCTTTCCCAGAATACTCGCTCCTTTCGAGTGGAAAATGTATATATAATCAGGGCGAAGAAGGCTTCCTCAGTTACTTTTCAAGATATCACCAGTTTTTTTCAATACATCGATCATCACCTTCAATACAGCGATCAGTAAGGTCAAATTTACCGTGTTCCTTGTTCTTATCATATGTCATAGTCAAGCCAGCAGTCATTTAATAAATCTGTGTTATCTTGAACCCTGCGATATTGTAACAGTTGTGATAATTCGGATTACTCAGGTTGAATTTGAGACAAGGTTTGTAATTCGATCATATCTACTAATCGGCTAATCAACGTTCTTCTAAAATAATTGAAATTAATTGACATCCAACACAACCATAAGTGGATATTTAAATTACTTGGATCAGATTGCTGTTTATATCAATTTTACATTCACTTACATTCAATAGTTCAATATTAACCAACATTCAACAATAATCAGTAATTTCAACACATCTTTTGTTTTTATATATTTATTATTCAATAAACTTCATTTTAGTCTCTCACAACAACATCTGCTCAACAAATAACATCCATTTCTATCATTTCTCCTTTCACTATCTGTATCTTCTGATTACATCTGGGAGAGAAAAACACACACGGAAGAAATCCCGAACAACTTGAAATAATGGTAATTTTATACACGACTTTAACTGAAATAATTCAATCATTTGAACGAATTGTATGAATAAATATTTTGAAATTTTTCTATTGTAAGTACTATTTGAAAATACTTTTTATATTTAAGTGTTCAATTTCATTCGAGTACAATTATTTTTTATAATATAATTTCTGCATATTATTTTTAATTTTATTCAAGTGTTTTTTAATGCGATAAAACGAATATAAATAATTTATCAATAATATCTTGATAAAACAAAACAATAAAGACAAGAGACTTTTAAATACAAAAGTTAAAAAATTATTAATAGTAAAAAAAATAAAAGAAGTTTTAGTTTGTAATATAATTATTAAAGCGTTAAATAAAAATGTATTTTATTTCTTCATTAGTATTGGATTCAAGGCCGTTCATATGAATACGGCCTACCGTACGGACCAATCTTGAAATTTGATTTTTCCAGTTTAATTTGTTGAAAATAACTATATACTACTAACCAAAAGTATGTATAAATTACTGAAACAAAAAAATTATATCGTATATGTTATTATTAGTTTCTCTATTAAAATGAATTAATTTGACTCACCTACTATCAAAATACCGAATACTATGAATAATGTCCCGTATGAAATATGATAAACCTCTTCATCGTTTAGAAATAAAGTAATCGATGTGTATAGTACACTGACAAGTAGACCAATGAGAAGCAAAACACCAAGAATTATCCATGGTAACATTAGCATAGTATTTTTCTGAATTATATTAATATATTTATATATATATATATATATATATATATTACCGTACTCAAAATCGTATGTGTATAATGTAAAAAAATCAAATAAAATTACCCTTGTGGTTCCTATAATCAGCAATAATGAAATAAGAATGGTCATGATGAGATTAATAATATATACCATTTTTACTATTCCTGGATCTATTTCAATTATTATAGTTCTCCAATGAACATTTACTGTAAAGAGAAGTATAATTGCTATAATAGCCAATATCTGAAATAATTTGAGTATAAAATTATTTATAAATTATTTTTAATATATTTATTTTAAAAATATTTTAAGATTTTATTCGAAATCTATATAATCATTTTAGTTAATGAAAGTATGAAAAATAATTTGTTAGATCACATTCAATTTCAAGTAATTGTGTTTAATAGTTATAAAAAATTAATTTTTTAATAATTAATTATACATTTATAAAATTTCTAAATCATTAGGATAAAAATTTATAAAATTATTTTATATACAATACGTTTAAAAATTAAACTGAGTGTGAACTCTCCCCAAGATGATAGAGGGAAAGCCATGTAATGGAAGGGGAGATATAGCAGGGTAGAAATAAACGGAGTCTATGAAGTCGTATGTAATACTGTAAAATGCCTTTATTAATAATTAAAAAAATGTTATCCTGCATATTAAGAAAATAATTAATGTGTGTGTTTAAATTCTCTCCTCAATGAAAGGAGAGGGGAAGTAGATAGTGGAAACGGAGGGGTAGCTAAGAAAATGTAAAAACAGGTCGGATTAATGAATAAATATAATCTGTGGTGAATTTATTGATAATAATAAATTAATGATAAATGTTGACAAATAAACGAAAGCTGAACAGGTATGTCTTCTAGCTGGTTATATTTGAATATTTTCTTTGATTAGTTCGAATCAAATTTTCAATATTTATTTAATTTTGCTTTTGTTGCATTTATATTGTTTATTAAGCTTTATTACAGGTTAAGAATTACTAATTACTTCAATAAACCGTCCGGGAAGATTATCTTCTTGCTGATTTTTATTTCATGTTATAATCATTATTTAAGCTTTTCCCGTCTTTAGCAATAATCACTATGAATTTAAGGGGAATTTAAGGCAATGAAGGGGAAATAGAGGATGAAAGTTGACGCGACCTATTCAAGGAATTAAAAGACCATTTCAAAAGAGCTTTAATATTCTGGGAATATCGAACACTGTCGTTTCCTAGAGCGAAAATTGAATGTCGTGGAACTCCGAATAATCCTAAAAATAATCGAATAAAATACATTTTAATTTTGATTTCAGTGTGCTTTATTCTTGATTATTATTGTGTTAAATCAGATGATTTCTACAGATACTACTTGCTTTGTAGATGTGTCGGCTAGACTTTTTTTTAGCTGGCTAGACTTCGTCCTCGTCTTTATTGTAACCTGTTAGGTGTGCGCATTTGCAGACTGAAAATGGAGACGGCGTTTAGTCATAAATTGAACACTTGGCTTCAGTAGCATCTATATTAGTCGGTAACTTGCCATTAAAGCTCTGATCCTGGTACAGAAGGGAACTATGATTACTCATGAGTTATTCCGGTATGTAGCTGTAGATCACGAGGTCGTTTTTCCAAACAGAACTGACGTTCAGTCGTAAATTGAAATTTAAACGCTCGGAACTTAGTTTATTGCGATTCTGTCGGATTAAAACTTTTTAACGGATCCGATTGCTAATTCTTAAGAAACTCTTTATAATTATGATCACTGCCTTGTATTAATTTCTTGACAGCTCGTAAGGTCTAATTTATTGATATCACCACGCTTTTTCTGGGGATGTGTTAATCGTCTAGTTTTCTGGAAGTAGGAAGATGCGCAGATTAGTTCATAGTTAATTATCATAGTGTGATTTGTACAATGCAAATATTAGGGGTAGACCCTGAGCAGGGCCTTGTAAGACAATGCATGATTGTCTTACTGCCAAATGCTAAACTGCTATTTGAACTGCTGTACAATGGATAAAGAATAAATCTAGCTTGTTTTTTCGTCGGAACGGTAGGAATAAACCATGGCGGATGGTTGGCTCTTGGTGTTTATAGACTGTTTACAGCAATGTTGATTTAACTTTATTTCGCTATAAAATACGTGACTAAAAATGGCATTACTCGACGTTCTAGTCCTTGGCAAGGAATTATAAAAAAGCGTTATGTAGTGACTGTAAGGCAAACAACCGAAAATGTTACGAGAAGTCTAAGGCACTTGGGGCGCATTTGGCGATCATAAGCATGTTAAAATTTCTAATAAATTTTCCAAAGAATAGCGTATTATTCCGAGACACTCGAGACATTCTTGGAATCTCGAACACAATACATTAAATGTAAATATTGTATAGTAATTATTTTGACAATGATTATATTAATAATTAAGCAAATGTTTTCTCTGCTAATTTTAGAATAGATTTTATAAATAAAATTGTAGTATTGATAATATTGAAATGAGGATGATCGTGATTGTTAGTGACCTGAGAATTAATAATCGTAATGATTGTGATCAGTTTCTCTTTTGAAATAAAAGAATTTATAGAGACTAGCGTGCACTATTCCAATATAAACTTATGTATATATGATTGTTCGAGAACCGAATAGAAAAAAGAGGATCCCTAAATAATATTGTATCTTTACTTTTTTGCTTAGAATGTTTTTATACTTATAATTGCCAGACGTCCCCAAAGAGCAACGAATTTATGAAATAATATTTCATATATATATATTTTTTGAGTTGAAACGATCGAGTTATCCTTGCATTGTACTCGAAAGGTCGTCGATGGTCAGTATGACCATCATGTGCACTGCAAGGCGCATGTAATAAAATAACGGACGAAGCCTTCCAGGAATTAACGCGCAGTTGCCAAATATCGTACGAGTTGTTTATTACAGCATAGATGCATATTTTAGAATAATGTATACATCAAGTGACGTCACGTGCCGAAACATCGGGACAAGGTTCATGCGCCGATCCGGCGCCCCGATGTGCGGCCGACTACCGCTTCGATGCTCCACCGCCTAATGGGGCGGTAACACTAACGGTCAAAGGGCACCAATGACAACTGAATAATTAGCTCTTAACCAACCACCGAAATTTCCCACTCTCATTGATGGGCGAGAAAAGTCCTCCCCCGCAAAGGGCGGCGTGAAGAGTTTAAGTACCGCGGCAGATTCCGCTTTTGGTCTTCAGAATCATAGTATCGATTCATTGACCAGTGATCTCTCAATACAAAGTTGTGATTAGTGAAGGGCTTCTCCGCGATCAGCTTACAAGAAAAGGTATCAAAGTTCAAGAAAGGTCAAGGGACGCACTGTGAGGGAAGCAGCGAGCTCTGGACTCTGTTACTATCTGAGCACGACCAAAGGTGGTCGCCAATACTCACTCGCGATAAACCAGGAAGGGCGTGAACAAGCACGAGTGGAATTATCCAACGAGCTCACAATAAAACAGCAGCTAAACCCTTTTGATCTAAGGGGACATAACAAGTCCATGCGTGGTAAGATTCAATATACGCTTGAATATTGCTGTAGTGTGGACTACATCGACATATTTTTTATCTTATACGTTATATTTTTTAGCGTCGTGAGAATCAATTTACGCCTGCCTATTGCGTCCGCTTGGAAATAAGCAACTTTTAATCAAACCCACGGAACGATACAGACACATGTAAATTCACTAAAAGATATCGGGTTATTCAAGTCATGCATGAATGTTAAGATAGTTCAAAATCTGTAATTCTAAATTAAAACAGCATTATAATTATACAACAATGTCTAAAGACAGGATTATATTTCAATACGTTAAATAAACACCATTTTACAGCATTACCCACGCCAATTTGCCTCTGTTTCATTCTACCCTGCTATCCCTACTATTCGCCTCTCTCTCTTTCCACCTGGGACAATGTTTTCTCGGGCTTAATTCCCGAACAATGATAGATAATAAAAGAAGGAGAATGTTTGAGAATTAACCCGATGTATGAACTCTCCTAAGATGAAAAAGAGGAGAGACCAATAGTGAAAGAAAGTTTACCAAATATATATGTAACTGTAAGAGAATTCATTGAAAATAATATTCTGAATATAACATTGAATTTCATTTGTATCGATGCAGACTAGATAGTTAATTATGCTATCTTGATAATGAGATGTAATCAAAATGTCTTGATACTAATTATGATTGAATATTTTGGGTTTTAACGAAGAAATCTTAGTTTCCTGTTGTTTTGGCGAAGTAGTCTCTGTGGCGATCAGTTCTGCATTGATCGCCACTTGCTGTTTTCGCTTTTGTCAGCGAAGTAGTTAATGCAAGTGTCATTTGTATCTTGAACGTCAATTTTTCCCCATTGACTTCGCGTGCAATTATGAATGGAGGAGATAACCTATTGGCTATTTGAAATCGCGAGTATTCTTGCAGATCATGTTTTGCAGTGGTTCTTGACATCCTTCCGTCCCTCACAGTGAAATGTATTCATGCAAACCATATGTATGATGTGATTGCTGCAGCGGCGGTTAGTTGTAAGTTGAACGAAACTTGTTTGCAAATTTGTTGTCACTGAGGCCGATACACAAGACCTTTGGTGTACTAGGAAGAAACTTTATCAGTCTTTAAAGTTTTTAAAAAACCCACTGTACTTCTCGTGCACTCTGTTTTTACTGAAATTACGCCGCCTGCCAGAAGAATTTTCAATGTCCAGGTTCTTGGGAGTGGAGGTCACTATTATCTTCTGATTGGTTTATAGTTTTATAAAACGTGTTTATTATTTATTGTTGGGAATTTTGATAGAATCCCGATTCATCACGATATAATACCATTTTTATCTTGTATGTTATTTTCGCTACAATATCTGTTTATTATATTATGTATATTATTTGTGATTATTATGTTTAAATATCT
>JAPYYT010004264.1:0-10340 GCA_030522565.1 Ceratosolen corneri | reverse complement strand
GGCTCGGGCATTTCGGTCGGGCATGGGGGGGGTCCGAGGGGCGAGGGGAGGAGGGCCCCCGAGTGGGCCCCCTGGGTGATTTATTAATGCCGCGCGAGAATCCGATCTCGGAGGATCTCGGCCGCGGACTCGTGGGCTTGGCTCGCGGATTGCTCGGCCGACTGACCGCTGACGATTCCTCGGCCGGAAAATCGGATGGGCTGCTTATGCTTGTGCCGGTGTTGGCCTGCGATTGAAAATAATGGCGAAGCAGCAGTTGCAACGCGCTATCGTAGCGGCGGAAGGAGCGGACGGCGTCTAAATTATTGTGCGCGCGGCCTGCATTTCGATCGAGGGCGAGTCGGATTAATAAAGAGGCTATTATGATTGGATCGGGTGGATGAAAAATGTCTCGGCCATTCCATTAAGTAGTCCATTATGATTTTGGAGGCTTGAGATAAGGAATGGGATCGGGTAGCGGGAGGATAATAACGCTACACATCGAGAATAATGCCGATTGTGCATTTAGAATGGATTTAGATAATAAAATGTTTCTCTCGCTCGTACTCTCCCCCCCACCCCCCACCACCCAACCACCGTACGTCTATTTCTCGATACGCGACTGCTTGGCTGCCCGCGTCTTTAATAATCGACTGACTTATTCCCCGTGAGCACTATTGGGAGCGACGGCCGTTAGGTTTTGAATTGTAGGAATTAATTGAGTTGGGGAGGTAATGTAGTTCACGCGTTATGGGAAGAATTTAATAAGAGGGGAGACGAAATCTTGCAAGTTGGTCGAGACAGTTGACTTTTAATTTCCCTGCAAACCAATTATTGTGCAAACGAAAAAGCTGACTCTTTGATTACTCGGATATCAAGGTTTTACGACAAAGTAATATTTCATGCGTCTCGTCGATTTATAAACGAGCCTCGAGACCTACGCGTATCCTAGTGATAGCGACCGTTTCTTTCATTGCTTCCGCTAATTTAATTCCAACGTGCTCTAAGGAAGAGAGCTACGTATGGCTGAAATTATTGAATAAATTATTGGATTATGGAAACGGATCGCCCGTCGATAATAAATTATTGTACAAATAGTGACGGCCTCATTAACCAAGTACAAGATGATCTTGGCTTATTCTCCGTCCTCTTGAATAAAATTAATTTCATACATTGAAAAACATAAGATAAATATTGAATGTGCATAATTAAGCGCAAGACGCTGTATATCTAAGCCAATGTAATAAGCTCCGTACATTATAAGCAAGTCGTTAAATAACTTTTTATCCCTCCAAGCAACATTTATGCTGATTTCCAATGAAAAATGCAGCATTAAACATTTTAAGTACTTTCGTTATAAGCTAATCGATCTGTTCTAATTACAGCGCAATTAGTTATGGTTGGCAATATATTTCCAGGGCATTGAGGATAGATGCAATGTTTCGTTGGGTTTTTTTTTTTTTCCGGCAACATTATAAGAGCAAATACACGTCAGAATGTCCATAAATTTGAACGGGCAAGAGGCTCGTAAATCTATGCATGTTTTTGTAATTGTGAGTTTCTAGGACACTTGCAATGCAATCTGACGGCGACAGTATTTACATGACAAGGATACATTTCAAAGTGCATCACCCATTGGTCAAGAAGAATTGTTATTGCCAAGAGATTACAATGTCTGCGTGCACTTTTCGTAAAGTGTGAAGTTGGTGACTCGTGGAGCTCAAAAGTGCACTTCCGGGCCCAGAATTCTTAACAAAGCTAAATGTAAATGAAATTATTTTTTAGCTTTATTTACCCGACATAGCCAAACTTGTTTTCCAGCAATTGTTGCATTTCCTTAACGCGATGACAATTACAAATTGTGTCTGCGGGTAAAGTGGATAGATAAATTAGGCGGACGAGCCTAACGAAGCGGACGACAAAAATAAAAATTAGCAACAAATTGATAATTAATATTGCGAAGGACATATTATAAATTTGTTGGGTGAGAATTGGTAATAAATCATCTCCATGTACATATATTTAACAATTGAAATTACTGTTTATCTATTTGAGATTCGTGTCACATGTTAAAATAAAATCATATATATTAAAGTGCGAATAATTGTATTCTTAAGGACTTAAATATTGGAATTATTTGTATTTTATTACAATTGAATGTCACTGACAACGAATACGTAATATTTATTGACTTTCGGCACCATATTTGCGCTTAAAATATTATTAATTTATGTGGAATAAATGCTTATGCAGCAGTCTTATTGTTTGTATTCTAATGTATGTTTGTGCGTGCTTATGAATAATTTATTTATTTATTTATTAAATTCAATGAACGTAATATTTCCAATAGAAATTATGAGCTACTTTCAAGTAATAAATCCGTGTAATAAGATTAGTTGAACGTTCATTTCACAAAATTAATAATTGCATTGAAAAAGTTCTTAAAATAATAATCATTTGTACTATTCGGAGAATATGAGATAGTTAATAGTATTTAGAATTTGTTAGCAAAACTATTGTTGCAAAAGTGCATTACGTTTCACTTCAATTTCCTAGTAAATTCGTAATAGTCCATATTCTCACAAAACAATTACACATGCAAGTATGCAAATACATATATATATATATATATATATATATATATATATATATATATACACACACACAGAGACACGGTGCATGTACATTTCGTTGGCGAATCTTGCGGAAGTAGAAAATCTTTGCCAAAAGTGTATAATTTTACCGTGTATGCTCAGTGTTAAAGTACACAAGATTACAATAAGATAAGAAAAAAGTCCCTTGTTTATTACAAGAAGTGCAAGAATGTTATTAGGAGATTGCACAAAGCAAAAGGCAAAGACGACATTGCTACGCGGGATTCTATGTCGCGAACTCGGACTGTTCAAACGATTTAATTCGCATTGATAATCTCCGGGAATCTGGAATCCCCGGCATGAGAAAGGGCCCGCTGCGGGCCAGGGTCCCCCGAAAAGCCTGGTAGCCCCGTTCCCCGAATCGGCCCCCAAATCCCTTTCATCTCCGGCCACCCGCTCGATCCCCCATCCCCCCACCCGAAAACTCCACCCTCGTCCTCGTCCTCGGCGACCTTCCCCCGCCCCCAGCCTCCACTCCCCGAGTCTCACGTAATTGCACACACCAGTGCTCCCTGGTCCTCTGGCAACTGGTTCCCGTTGCCCCCGACCTCGATACATACACAACCGCCGCCGCCAAGATATACGCCGCCGACGAGCCGGAACAGGAAGTCGAGGGTCGCCCTCGCCCGTCTGTTTGTCTTCGTCCTCTTTCTCAGAGGCGGCGCGCGCGCCTTTCCTACAGACTCGGCCGCGGACTCTCTGCCTCCGGGGCCCTCACCAACACGGACCCGCGCACACCGACAACCTCCTCCATCTCGCTTTTCATGGCTTTCTCCGTCGTTCTCCGCCGGCTTATAACGGACTCGCGCCAAAGTTCACGATACGCGAACTTGACGGGGAGGAGTGGCGCGAGGCGAATGTAGAGTGAGGCGCCGTTGCCGCGTCTCTCTCAGCTCAGCCAAGAACGCGAAAACGCGTGATTGACTCAATTTGGAGTGGAGAGGGCCCCGCACGCCTCTCTACCTCGAGGTCACTTTTTTCCTCCTCCTCCTCATCCTCCTCCTCCTGCTGCCTAGTCGCATGCCCGGCCGACTGTTATTTAAACAAAAATTGTCGGCGCCGATGAAATGGCCGATAGCGAACGCACGCACTGTGCGTGACAGTCGCTCGGAGGTGATTGTCGATGCAATATCTGCTACATGTTGCCTGATGGGCGGGATTCTATTAGAAAAAATATAGATGCGCGAGTATTGCGAGAATTGAATTGGCTGCAGTTGCTTTGTAAAAGACTTCTCCCCTCCCGTTTCTTATCGCCGCTTATCACTTCTTTATTAGCATTGGCGATTGATACCGATCTGATTAATGTGAATCACTTATCATTGCATCGATGGCTACGCACCCCCCAATCGAGATTTGTGCATAGATGGTTTTTATAAGCCGCGAGACTACTTTGCGCGAGATAAAAATACTCTGCTAATAGTTTGGCTAAGCCACAGTCAATAAAGTAGAAGATTTCTTAGTTACATAATGTGCAATTGCGATCGGCCAGTCGAGTGAATCGACTTTATAATGTGTTTTAATTGTCGGCGTTGAGCTCGCTGGAATGATTATTCGAACGGCCATTTACAAATTGGTCGACTTGATAACAATAACGCACATTCAATAAACGCGCGACCGCTCAATAAGGCTTCTGACTTGAAATTTCGCTCTTGAATTCTACGTGGATTTTTCGGCTGCTCGCCTTACTTCTACCTTGAATCGTAAATTCTAAAATCTCGGTTATTTATGATTTAGAATACAAGTGCGCATACACCAAGAGCCTCCGCGCACCTCGAAAACCAACTGCCGACGTTTTTCCCCGCGTGAAGTGAAATTTCCGCCCGACAAATATTATCAGATTTAATTCCTCCTGAGCGGATTATACGGCAAAATCTATTCCTACTGTAATTGCACGAAACATTGCCGAGGAAAATAATTTGCTTAGCTGCACGTCAACGTAAGCTACGTCGATGCCCGCATAACAGCTCTACCGTCGATACATCATACTCCCTATCATACGCACGAGCGATTAAAAATTCTTTGCTATTAAATGGCGCTACTACTACTCGACCATTCTCACGCCTCACACAAACTGTTGGAATCGGAAAAATCGCCGATCCTGAGCGTTTCTTCATTAAATCAAGTACCTCGAGACAATGGCCGCCCAGAGTGACTTTGTACGAGTCGCCAACACTCCAATTTCAATATCAAACACAATGAAATCCAAAGCTCCACCAAAATTATTTGCATTCAAGCTAATCGACGCCTTAATTATCGCTCGCACCGCGTAACCTCGAAAACTCGGTACGGCCATGTGGCTGTGGCTTACGTACACATTTGGCGAGGATATTGCACTTTTCTCATTGGATCGAGCCAAGCTCGTGCGACGATCATCATTTATGTAATTGCAAGGTGAAGATCGCCAGCTATTATTATGAGGTGCGCGAGAGCCTATTCGCAGCCCCAAAAAGCAGCTCGTTCGTTAATTAATTAATGGCGATGGCATCGGCAGGACCCTCGCCGCCATTGAAGGAGAGGCGCTCGAGCGCCGCCGCTCCGAGCGCGCAATAACCCGACAATAAAAATAACGCTTACACGACGGGCGACAACACCAGCAACAGCAACAACACGAGCCATAACAATAAGGGCGAGCGAGTGCAAGAGCCGGCCGAGAGGCTACGGTTAATTTACGCTCGATTATCTCGGCCGCGAATCGCGCTTCACGCCAACCTCGTAAAAATCCGGATTCCCGCTCATTGTTCCAAGTATGAAACGGCGCCTCGCAAGTGCCGTGGTGGTGGTTCCCCCCCATCCCCCCGTCCCCCCGTCCCATCTCTCTCCTCTCCCGTCCCTTACCTCTCCTCACCCTACGCTCGCTTGCCGCCCACGCCGGGAGAGTACGCGGGCCGTCGGACATGACCTTCGTGCACGCTTATGTAATAACGCGTAATGCGGGGAATGGCGTTAAGCGTTCGCGGGGGGAGGGGTGGGGGCGGATTAGGGAAGTTGTAAGTTTTTCAGGACAGGGCTCGTGGTCAATTGCATTAGCGATTCTTCAGGTTCCCGGGCGGGGCTTATTCACTTAGAGAGTGCGTGAAAAACGGGACGCGAGTGCGAGTGGTTGCGTGGAAAATTCGAGGCAAATATGAAAATTCGAGCCTCCGGCAGCCGTGGAGAGCGACCACTTCAAGCAGCATAATAATTACTTAAATTTATCGCTTTCACATCGCCTTCTTCTTTCCTCTCCTTCACTCTCCAGCCTTTGTGAATTGCAACGCAATTAACCTGCTCAACACATACACAAGCTTCACGAATACCTTAAGCTTAACTTCCGAATAATTATTGCGAATCGGAAAGTTGTAAATGGCGCCAACACTGCAAGCGATAAAGTCAAATTACGTTAATTTCCTAAGTGCTGTAATATCGTATGTCGTGGAATCCCGAGCCGAGCGATAATGCGAGATGTTTTTCCAACTGCAATCCTCGCGTCAGTTGCATTGGTAGTGGTAAGCGACTGTCTAGTGAAGCTAAAAGTGGACAGTTGGGGCTTAGCTCCTGAGCAGTCCATTTTCCACTTCGAATGAAGTCCTTTATCCAAAGCGTTAATTCCCTTGCCCGACATTATTGAAAGTTGGAAACACTTGCTCGACTTTGGCCCCGCCCCGCCTTATCGTCGCACAATTACCATCGAGCGCCGCCTTAAAAATTATGAATTGAGTGCATTACCGCGCAGCGCACCTGCAGGCTGCGCATTTAATAATGCGCGCGGGCTTCCGAGATCTGGTATGTTGGTAGTAGGCAGTTGCACGGAGTGTGCCTTCTTTAATTCCACGACACAGAGAGAGAGAGAGAGAAGACAGCTAAACCTAATTCGGTTGGGCAGTCTCCACTACAAGCTTCGTCGACTTTCTTGGAACGTCTTCGTTGCCCGGATCTGCGACATTCGGTCGCCCGTAGGGTTTTTAGCCGGTTGGGATCCAAGAGGCCGCGGCGGACGAAAATAAAAGTATATCGGAAATCCCATCCAAGAGGTCCTTAACTACTTGCAATTTCCATAAAGGCAGCAGCCCACCGTCCTCCGAGCGGCTGAAATCTTCGAACGAGAAGCAGAGAGATGGAGAGAGAGAGAGATGGGGAGAGAGATGGGGAGAGAGAGAGAGATGGAGAGAGATGGAGAGAGAGATGGGGAGAGAGAGATGGGGATAGAGATGGGGAGAGAGAGAGAGCTAGTGCGACGGATGGAGGTGGGAGGTGGGGGGTGGGGTGGGGCAGACGCGCGGTCGATATCTCGCCCTCGGATCTTTTAACAATGCATTCAAAAACTGCGGAGCAAGCAGAAACATTCATATGGATTCGGTAGGTTGCATTAGCTTCTGCCTACTCGCGAGGGCAGGTAGTGGCGGGATGGGGTCCCGCGTTATCCATCCATCTATCGCAGTGCTCACCGTTCCTTGTTCTCCTTTTTCGCGAGCTCCTACCCCCCTCTCTCTCTCCCTCACTTTTGCTCTGTATATCTAGTGGTGTGTATGTACGTGCGTCTCTCTCTCGCTCAATTTTGCTCTGTATATCTCTGTATATCTGTGTGTGTGTGTGTTTGCGCGCGCGGCTGTGTCCGTATGCAGCAAAGGTCGTGCCGAACGCTTAACCCCTTTCTAGGAGATCGAGGGCTCTACTTTCTATCTCGGGCGACGGCGTACGCGCACGTTTTTACGTTGGCGATTTTTTTGTTTGCACTGCGGGAGTTGCTATCCGCGGGGCCCGCCTTTATATCTGATGGAATTTTCATCTGAGGTGTTCCTTTTTCAACGCTGGCCTCCTTACGAGATTGGACGCTTAGCCGTAGCTCTGACGCGAATCCCGCTTTATTAATAGAGGAAAAAGGAATGCGAGCTCCATCTCGCTCGCACGCTCACTTGATATTCATCGGGCGCGCGTCTCTGCGCTCTTGTCGTGCGCGCGACATTTGCATAATGAGGAAAGCGCGCCGCACCCACGCACGGATGCACGGAAAAGTAGGGGGCGGGGGGGGGATGCCATAATTTTTTACGCTCAATTTAGATGTGCGTCCACGCTGGTGCCGGCTATTTTGCCGATGAGATTTCCCGGCCTCGGAGCTGCCACGCCGAGCAACGGCTGCTTCCTTCGTCCTCGGGCATCGGCGACAAACCATTGCCGCCATACCGAGTACGGCGATCCGAGGTGGCGTTGCCCGGCTCGTGTGTGGAGCACATCTGGGCCCCTCCGGCCCAGGGAAATTAGAGCGGCGCCGAGGTTGGACCGCGACGCCCAGCCAACTATCGTACCTCGCTAATTGCGCGGAATGCTGAAAACCGCGCGGAAACCATCGCTTGAGATGACTTGTATCTTGTCTGCGCGGTTGATCCGGATTCAATGAGCTTCCTCGAAGAGAATGATCGCTCTTTCAGGGAGCCAGGGCGCTAAAGGAGCGGCGATAGTAATTCTAGGCTAGGGAAATTGTCTCGGCAGCAGCAGGGCAATTGAACAAAGAGAGGCAGAGATCGAGAGTATAGGCGCGCACCCCAATTGATCCGGTGTACGCAAACAATCGGGCCGTTTTATCATCCTCGCGTCACGAGGACAATGAGACAATGATCCAGACGTCACGCGACGGAGCGTCGACACACGCCAACCGCAGGGGCATCAATCGGGCCCCGGCCATCTGGCCGAAAGATCTGTTGGAGCTCTCTCTCCTCCGGGTCCACGAGAATCGTGACGGCCATTATTTTTTTCGGCAGTCCCTTGGCCGGCCACGGGGATGGCCCTCGTACATGCCACGACGCCTCCGGCACTCGTTCGCCCGTCTAATTGGGATCTCCCTCGGTCACCTCCCCCCCCTCCTTACATTTGATATCCCCCATCCCCGCCAGCCAACGTCATCCCCATTGTCGCTCTCATCCTCGTCCTCATCCGCGTCCTCGTCCTCGTCCTCGTCCTCGCTCTCGTCTGTTGAGGCAGCGTCAGTTGCCGTGGCGGAGAAGGAGAGGAGGCGCGGGGGGAGTTGTCGTCGTCCGAGGAGGCGGAGTAGGAGGAGGAATTCCGGGCGGATGAAAGGGAAGCGTGAGGCCGGGGGCTTTTACCAGGACCAGCGCTTTCAGCCTTTGTATATCCAAACTTTTTAATTATGTAGAAATGAAATTTTCACTTTTGAATGCCGAGGCTCCACAGTCCCTTATAGCGTCGCATTGGGCGGCGTGGGTTGGGGGTGACGGGATGGGGGATGGAACGGGACACGCCGCGCGTTTATCGATATCGTATATCGATACCAATGAGATGCGATAAGAGATTGAGCGAGCTCCGGCTCTGGAAGCGACTCGGCCCGACAAATGACCCGGGGCTAGGAGGGCGTTGAGCCTCGTCCTCGCGTCGTTCCACCGTAAAACCTCTCCGCTGGCCAAATTCTCTCGTTGCCCGACGCGAGTCCGCGAGCACGTGGCTCTCGACGGTCATCGTCGACTGTTGAGCCGCGAGACGCAATAAGCACCGAGCGAATGGTGAACAAACGAGTCGAATAAATGATCGGCGAGCCATCAGCGACAGGGCTTTCCGAGCTTCTTCCATTTAATTGCAAAGCACGAGTGAGCTGAGCAAGCTCCGGGTGTCTAATTAGGAGGCAGAGCTCCATCCGATAAGATCCGAGTTGGCCGCTGGGTGAGGAGCGATTTTATTGGCCTCGTGGGTCGAGTCGCTCGAGTGGCTACTTCGTGGGGCGGGCCCGTGGACGTCAAGGGACCCTGGACCCGTCCGAAAGCCGGGGTTGCAGAGCCTTAGGCGAGGTCGCGGGGACAAAGAAGGTGAGATGGCGCGGCGAATGTGCTCTTTCGCGGCCCGACGTCGTCCCATTGACGTGGCGCTCGCCTCTGTTAATCACCGTCGGCCAATAAATCGCGCTTTTGGCGCTAGTTTGCGGATCCGCGAGTATGAGCGAGGAGGGCCCAAACTCCAAAGTGCAATGTCTCGTCGATTGGGGAGTGGGGGGGGGGACGGGGGTCATATTAGCGAGGCTCGGCCGGGCTCGGCGAATCCGTTGGATTAAAGTCGCGTTCGAGGGGGGGAGGGGAGGGGTGGATTGGGGGCGAGCGCGCATCGCGTGCCGTCTCGTTAAACTTTGTTTGGCGGCGGCGGGGCGCGCGCGCGCGCGCTGCCCCAAGATTTATGAAGAAAGCACGCGAGCGAGCCGCGATACTCTCGGATGCGTGAATAATGGCTCTCCGATAATTCACGTAACAATGCGCGCCGCGATTTATTACAATCAGTGAGCGCGTAAATCGAGGGCTTCGCGCGAGCGTAATAACAAGGCGTTTTAATGCGTGATCGATCGGTTGGCGAATCTGTCTCTTGGCGAACGGGATGGCCGTGTCCCGAGAGCACCGGGCCCTCGTGTTCGCACGTATCTTGGCGCTCCTGCCCACACCCTCGCCTCTTTTTTCATCGCTCGTTTATCTTTATCGCCACGCTCGCGTTGCGGGTCCAATGATAGGCCCTGATCCTAGGAGGCGGCCAAGGCTGAGGAGGCGCAGAATTTATGGTGTCGTAAGCTCAATAAGGCAGAGTGTCAAAGAGCTTTCGCCTCGGCTTCTCGTTAGGATCCCTCGGCCCTCCCACACGAGGGGAGCCAAGTACCGAGAAGAGGCGTAGCGGCAGTGAGAAAGAGTACGGCAAGCACAGAGGGGCGAGTGAGAGTGAGAGAGTGAGAGAGAGTGAGGGGGG
>JAPYYT010004263.1:0-13521 GCA_030522565.1 Ceratosolen corneri | reverse complement strand
TTAAGAGAAAAGAAAAAAAAAAAAAAAAAAACAACAACGGAGACTCCTTCTACATTGTAAATAACAATTTCACGGGTATTTGTGTAAAAGCATTTTTTTCCCCTTGATTTTCGTGCTCCAACTTTTAACTCGAAAACACAGATCGATTTGAGAAAATAAGAAAATGTGAAAATATATGACTGCATTCCGAGACTGCGAAAAACGTGTGAAAATTCGCATTTTACAGAAAATATGTACTTTTTAGGGGCAGATCATAAAAAATTTATTTTTAACGGTAATGTCGTATTCGAGCATTAGCTTGACGATTTCCTTTTTTTTTTTTCGTTTCTGTTTTTTTTTCGTTTGTGTTTTTTTTTTTTCTTTTTACGACAAGTAACGTCAAGAAATTATGGTTGGATTTTTAAATTTTCGAAAATCTCGCAAAATTACATAGGCTGTTTAATATTCTGCACATGCATACAGGAATACTTTTTATGAATTTTTAAATGCATATGATGTCGATAGTTGTCAGGTAGTAAGAGACGCATTTGCATATTTGCTTTCAGTGTGTGGTAACGAAATTTAAAAAAAAAAATTATTTTTCATTCAAAACGACTGTCAGTCCCCTTGAAAACATACACGGTATAGAAAAAAAAAATAACAAAACCCATCCAAAGTCCTCTTAAAAAGTACCGACATCTCTAACATTTACCACAATTTTTATACATAATTTACAATTTGTGACACAAAGGCACTTCCAACAGACAGCAGCCCCATTCAATAATCCAACTAAATAATATACAACGGCTATAATAAAAACAAAAATATACAACCGCTGCCCATAAAGGGAGCATTCTAAACAATTAACGATTGACCCGCGCAACTATTTGGGCCCACTAGAACATCAGCCTCGCACAAGTTCCCGCGCACAAAGGACGGGGGACCGAGAGAGAGAGAGAGAGCAAGGGGGGAATGAAAGCTCGAGAGGCAGGAGGAGGATCCAAGTCAGATATTTAAGAGTCATGCGAGTACTCGCTCTCGCTCTTTATCCTTGAGGGAGCGAGTGTGGGGGGCGCACGGCGCATATTTTTCCCGGCTGTGGCGAACCTCAAAGGGAAAGAGATCGAAAGCTCTCGTCGCAACAGCTTTTGGAGGAGCGCCAGACACGTACAGGACTCGGTGCTTTCAATGGAGACTGGGGAAAAGAGAAAGGGAACCGAGTGCCGCTCCCGGTGCTCGGCCAGACACGTATGCAGACACATGGGAAAGTGAAATCAGCGATGCTTGTTGTTTTTGTTGTTTCCACGTGCCGAGATATTAAGAGTTGGGGTGAGCTACGCTGGATGGACAAATGCTTGATTTTTAATTGATATGAGCTCTAAGTGACGGTCGGTTAAAGCCTCGCAGGTTTCTTAATGGCAATTCGAGATGCAAAGTACTAGAAATCTGTTGTGTGATAAAGCGATTTGCATGGTTTTAAGCGACTGAATGCAGCAACTTTATTAAGATTGATTGGGTTTATTCAGAGAATCTACGGGACTACTTTACGATATTTGCCATGAATTTTTGTTGTATATATTGATGACAATGTGCTCTTGAATTTGATTAATTCAAGAATCGCTTCACACGCTCATTATTAGCACACACTATTTTGTGGAAAAAACAGGAAATTCAATGTCATAAATGGGTATAATATCACTTTTCGCAGATTGAATTATAAGTTATTTGGTTATCCGTGTTAATGTATTTGATAGGAATTTCTGGCCGTGCGTAAAATATTTATTGCATTGAAGTGGTGTCTATTTGGAGGAGACTATACATTGAAATCCATAAAAGTTTGAATGAATCCGTGAATTTCAGTGCTCGAATGAATTATTGTTAATAATCGAGGGCCCAGCTGCAGATAATAATGTACCCATAAACAGCTCGACAATAACCGTAAGAATTTACAGAAGCAATCATTTTAATGATAAATAGCTTGAACGCAAATGTAATGTTTCATAGTTGAAAATTAGTTGCCACACTTTACATTAATCAATTACATAGTCTTCATAATTCGGTCGGACAATCCGTTGGAAATTTTTCGAATGCATTAAACGAGATGATAAGCACAAGATAACTGGACAAGCGTATAGACAATAACTGAGAGGAGAAGAGTAAAGAGTGATGGAATATAATCTTGGGGTATGAGAGCCAACGTGGAAGAAGCGGAAGTCCAGTCTGGTAAACTCGTGAATGCGTACGGATGGAAACGACGACGGGATGAAAAAGTATTGGATAGATCAGAGTGTGGGAGGGGGGTGGGAGTGGGGAGGGGGTGGGAAAAGGCAAGAGAAAGAGAAAACGAGCTTTGAACGACCTAAAAAAGACACAGAAGCGTGCCCTCGAATGTACACACACATGCGCGTAAATGCACATAATGTAGGAAAAAGTCTATTGCTTGGTGGTGTGTCATCGGCAGTAATTTCGTTGGCAATTTGCTCGTGTTTTTTTTCCAGATTTGACAAACATAAAGACATTCCTGTACATCGGTATTAGCCTTTGAATGTTGGAATATTTGACACACGCAATTGACGGAATTGAGGCAGTTATGTCGCACACGTCAAATAACATTCACATGTTTTATCCGTGAATTCCTAGAGTTGATTATTCGTAAATTTCGTTTACCAGTATCCAGCAGAGTGATTATTTTCATTTCTAATAATCCAGTTTATACAGCGAGACGTAATTACGTACTATGACTGGCTAAAATTAAACAATACGGCAATCGAACATTATCATCAAAAAATTTTGTTTATTACGAGCAGCCGGTGCTCGATGCACTACTTGCACATCAAAGCTTGTAACGATTTATTCGGAAATCATTGAAGCTGACTAAATTCGTCGTTCCTTGGAATATTCGATCGTGTGTGGGTAAAGTATCGTCGGGACAATGGCCGATCCTCTCCTATCCAAGCACTTTCAAGAGACAATTGCGTAATCTCGCTTGGCATTTAATTCGATCTTTGAATAAGCATCCGGCCGGCCCAGCTTAGGAATACAACAATAATTGTCAGCGTGACGCGACGCACGTCACAAACATAAAGTAAAATAAACTGCCAAACAACAAGTTCCTCGCTCGAGGGCAAGAAAAGGCGCAGGAATATCATCGGAATGGGTTGATACGCCGAGGATCGGCTACCCCCCCCCCCCCCCCCCCCCCCCCCCCCCCCCCCCCCCAAATCTTCTCCATGACCGCCTCTTGGCTTCGAGTGCCTCCCTGTCAAGCGAGCAAAGAAAGCCGAATGATACGTCCGAGCAAAAAGTCCCCGTCTCCATGCTCGTGCAACTGGCGCAATCATACATCAAGACAATGGCGACGTACACCGGGACAATGCACGCGTCCTTCATCGTCGTCCCGGGCGAAGATCGCGAGCACTCGGCACCAACACACATGCGAGCCACGGCATTGGCCTCCCGTGAAGAATAATCCCTCGTAATTGATAGGACTGCAGAGCTCCCCACCCCCCACTGCCCCTTCCCCCCACTGCCTTTCACCCCCCATTATCTTTTTTCCGCTCTCATTGTGCGCGCGTTTAGACGGATTTTCGGCCTCGCAGCTGCGCACGTGTCCACTGGCCATTCGGGCATTCTGACTTGGAGTCGAGTGCTCGAGCGTGCCCGGGAGATGTTGGCACTTGCTCGGCCCTTCGTTGATGCACCGCGCGACGAAGGCCGTGAAATGCGTTATTAGGGAGCCTGACGCAATTGTACATTCAATTTTCGTAAAGGACGCGGGGCCGTAATTTCGTTGGAGTAAGCCACGCTTATCCCTGGATATTTGACGGGCAGCTTCGGCATGGGCGTCGATCGATGGACGCCGCGCTTATGGAAGCGAGAGAATAATAGTTGGGTTATTTATTGGCTTTAATAATGGCTTGCTTATCACGCTTCATATTGCTCGTGGGCTCGATGGGAAGGGAAATATAAAGGAAAACGAGAGCGTGAAACAAGAAAAATGATGGGACGCGATGGGATAGCGAGCGTGATGCATTGCATTGTATGCTGAAACGGCATTCCGTAGAGAAAGATAATTACAGCGAGGGAAAGCCTTTCTCTTGGGCTCGCTTGAAAAATAGTAGGCCTAAGTGCTCGCGCCGAAATATTAAATTGTAAATGCCTCGTGCAATTTGCATGAGCAGTGCATACATGCGCGACTGAATGGGGTGCACTGGGGTCGGAGATTACTGAATTTTCAAGTACCACGCACGAGATTCGTTCTCACTCACTCTCGCTCTCTCTCACTCTCTCTCTTTACGCCCAACCGACCAGTTCATTCGGTCGAATAATAATTCGTTACGCTTATATAAACATTCGATGTGTACGGTATTGCACGCGCTCCTCCTCCTCCCAGCTGATTTATGGAGATTTTTATTGGATGGATGGATTTTACTTTTATTTGCCTTCATTGTCAGGCTGATTGTGCGGAAATTGTATTTAGCCTCGCGAGCAATGTATTGAGAGTCGTAAGCGATCTACTTGCTAATTTCATTAGAGCTGTGCGAATGCAAATATATGAACTGCTCGCCGCGCGACTTTTATCATTTTTTTCCCACTCCAGCGTGTGGCGTCGTGCGCCGGGCATAAAGTGTTAAAAAAAATCCCTGGCCACAATTGCAATAACGAAATGATTTATGCTCCCGTCTAGCGCGCACTGTTGTACATCACAGGAATTTACTATCTCGGCAGTTATTTTGGCCTTTGCGACAAAAGAAACGGAATCAAAAGAACAAAAGCAAAACAAAGAATTGCCGATTCTCGTAGGATGTCGACATGTCGACGAGGACGCACCTCTTGCCGATTATTACAACTAATTTAAGCAACGGTCCAATTCGAAATATCCTGGCCCCCCGATGTTTCACCTCGTGGAAATACAGGGAGGAGCAATGCCCTCCCTCCGCAATGCCATATCTCTTAATTCCCAGGGATTTTTCCGGGTCCGTGCGAATCGCCATGGCACGTGGCAAATGGAGGCAGCACCTTGAAAGCAGCTGGACCGCGAGTCGAAATAGCAGCCAAGTGAATTAGCAGGAGGAGGAGGACGATTCGAATGGGAGTAGAATGCCCGTCCCGAAGCGGCCGGTGCGCGAAAAAAGCAAAAAGCCCGTCCGAGTTTAATGGGGAAAAGGAAGGAGGGGGCGGTCGCTCGCGCATATCCGGCTGCCGCGCACCGACGTCAAATCACGTCCGACTATTCGTGAAATCTCATTACAGAAAACGAGCTCACGCACTCGCGGACGGCCGCCCAAGCCGGGGAATCCATTGCCAAAGCGACTATAAAGAGGGCGAGGGTGGGTGGGGGGGGGGTGCAGGGGGACAGGAAAAGTCGCCGGGAGGTATAAGCCACATGAAATACGTCGCGTAAACGGAGATCTTCGAATTCCCGCGTTTAAGCGCGTGGCAGCTGGAGCGCCTCGTCGTGGATTCATGCGCGCGAGGCGCATTAAATTTGACGGGCGGGCGGGGGCGGGGAGGAGGTGGAGGTTGGAGGAGGGGGGGCGAAAGGCCGCTTGCAAGGGGACGGAAATGCGAGCAGAGTAGTAGTGTGCCTCGCGACACTCTCGCCCCTCTTTTTTCAATATTGGCGCGGCTCCGCGTGGGCCGGGCTGCCTTTCGGGATCGCTTAATCCCGTTGTTTTGTCTATTTTCGGCATAGTTTATTTGCGCGACCGGGCTTTCTTCGTTGCTCCTCTAGAAATGCCTCGGCAATTCTACTTTGGCTGCTGCTGCGAGCATCGAGACGCTACAATGTTATAACTTACTTTTATTGAACGGGTGTTATGAGCTCGGCTGCTCCGATAAATCTCTCCGTTCCTTTTGTTTTATGGTCGTGGTGGCGCTGGCCCTTGTGACTTGGATATATGGATGAGAGAAATTTGGGCAAAAAAAAAAAAAAAAGTGAGGCTGCGCCAGGGACACTCGTGAATATTGATTCCCTTGGCTTTTACATGAGCATTGACAATGTAATGTGGTGTCGATCTTTTCGGCGGAACTATTATCGCGAAAGTCGGTGCATTCGATTTTACGCCACGCGATGTAACGTAATGTAACCGAGCACATAATGCGACAAATAAATGATGAAATTCTGCTCGATTCTCATTAGTTTATTCGTTTGTTTTGGAAGCTTTTCTGGAAATGCCAAGACGATGCAGCCAATGACCCGTCTCTTGCATTAAAAACTGCTGTTAATTAATTTCAACCTCACCTCCTCCCACTCTATCAACCTGGATAATTCGAAAAATATTTGCATAATTTATTGCTCCGAAACATTCTTAAGACGTTGTAGCTCGCCTCACGCACAGCGTACAATATGCAAATTTTTAAATATAATATAAACAGAATACGCTGCTCCTGCTGCACGAACAAAGTGATTCGCAATTGAATGAAAATTACCTCAAATAGAAGAATTGCTAAAAATACATAAAAGCCGAATAAGGTTTGGTATTTTGCGAGCATTTCGATGAATAAAATTATATAATCAATTTGCTCGCCATTGAAAGCTAAATGAAATCTCTTAAAGGATACTGAAAATAAATTATTGAAAGAGAAATATTATTGTTTAAATGATGTGTGGCAGTAAATGGAGATCCAGTTTATTCAATGAACACAACCTGGAAACCAAATTACTGCTATTCTACTCTATCTATATCCTTTACTTGCTATGTTTTTCTAATCGCCCTCTTCTATGCGACATATTAAAGTACTCTTTTCTACAATACAATTGAATAATTAACAATTCAATAATCAAGCAATCAAATATCAAATGCATTATTACATTAAAGAAAATGTGGTAGAATAATAATTGATAGAAATGTCGAGAAAGAACTTCCATACGAGTTTTGCCGGATATTCGGATTTCTCAACAGGTGAAACTACATCATTAGGATAAGTATTATCAAGGTACCCAATAAAGACATGCATTCTTATTTCCCACTTAGGCAACGAGCCCCCTAATTATTATCACACCGGTAGATTATTATTATTGTTATTATTATTGGATTATTAGCCGAGCAACATATTATTATAAGATTATTTATCTACCATCTGATCTATTATAAAGTTCAATTTACGATCAAAGAATGAAAGGTATTGCCAGTCTTTAATCATTTTAATCTCAGATATATAATAAGTAACACATCGCCGTTCAATATAGAGACGGAACGTTGGTGAATTTAAAGGCGTACTTATATAAAAGTCAATACTCCCAGGGAAAATACACACGATTATATAAATTTAATAATGGCGAAAGCTCCACGGCAAACGGAGCACATAATTACCATAAATAGCTTAAAACTTTTTGAATATATCTCTTAATTCGTGGAATTATTTAGGCAGAGTATATATACCAAAGCCGTAGGATAAAGCATTAAAATATACAGAGTGAAATCCTTGCCGACTCTATTTCCGTACGTTTCTACGTTCATTTTCTCTCGCACCCCCACCCCACCCCCGTCACCCCCGTCACCCCCCGCACCACGCTGCTCCGCGCCGTATCGCTGACCTCTACCTTTATCGGATCTTCTCGCTCGGTTTCGTCCTGTCGCGGATGCGCCTGCGTACCTAGTCGGAGAGGCGCGCGGGCATAAAATGTGGCGTGCGGCTGCAGCAAGTGGCATGTGGGATCCGTCAGGGGCATTCAAATATACAGAGTGGTATTATTTATGAGCGTGTGGATATATACGGTGGTCGCAGATTCAGCGTGTCGCGAAAAATGAACGGCGTGGCTCGGCACGGGAGATAAAGCGAGGGAGCGAGACAGAAGGAACAAAGAATGATGCGAATTGCGGGGGAAAGTCGAGGAAACCTGCCACGGAGAAATGCTCGGCATGCCAATGGGCCAGGAATGAGAAAGAGAGGGGGGCGAATGGGGCGGATGGGGGGCTTGGGAGGGGGGAGTGAGAGACAGAGAAAGAGAGAGAGAGAGAGGGAGGGAGAGAGAGGGAGAGCGAGAGAGGGAAATAGCGATTTTGCATATGTAGATTGTTGGGAGCATTGGAGAGGCTATGGCGCGAGCGAGAAAAAGAAAATAAGTGTGTTAGCAAGGGTGGGGGGGTATTAAAAATTTACGACGAATCAATTTTTTATTATTTGTACGTCTCGTGCGTGCGTGCGCGTGCTTACGCGCGTGTTCTCTTCCGTTTGTGTGTGTGTGTGTGCGCGCGTGCGTGTGTGCAGGTGTGCATACGAATGAAAACTGCAAGAGGAAAAAGAAATGTTGCGTTTGCACTCGTAATTTTAGTGCTTGTAAATGCTATTGTTGGACCTTGCCTTTTACGTCTGATTAAATCGTGTAATAAATTTCAAAATCTACTTGTAAGAAAATACTTATAACTTTCATTTCATATATTTTCAGAACTACAACTCTTGTACTCTGTAGTTACGATATAAATATTGTTAATTTTAAACAACTATTAAATACCCTCACCAGCGAGGCATCTCTGTATATCTCGTAAAAAAAGACAGCCACTGTTATTTATAAATATTATGTACAGTTGACGAAAAGAAAAAAAAATTGAAATCAATCACGGGAATGTGAGAATTTAAAACATTTACAATTTTCAGATTAAGCTTAACGAGCATAACAAGCCGTTAATAATCCAGTGTTTATGCTTATGAGCAGTGCAATGTTCAAAAACAAAACCATAGACAAAAGGAATAATTTTAAGATTTCAGAGATCATCTAAGCAAAATATTTAGGGAATTACAAAAAAAATATAATATCGCGAGAGACAGTGATTATTTGAATGACTTTTGCAGGCGACAAAAATTAATTGCTCCTCATCTCAACTCGGCTCAATCTTCTTTAAAATAGAATAAATCGATACAATAAATCAAAGAACAATATAAATAATTCGGCGGTATATTTATTTTCCGAATCAATGGTAGAAACAGTTTCTTCCTTCGGTGTAAATCTCCGGTCTCTTTGTGTGTCGACACACACTATATTGCAAGGAATGTCGGTATTGTCAATACTCTATCCCCATTGATAAATTATTATTGTCTAGATATTTTCTGCGGCCATATTTTCGTTACTTTCGAGCAATGTACTTTCGTCTTGTTGTTTTAGAATATTTTCGACGAGAAAAGACATGAGAAACAAAACTAATACAATTCACGTTCTAATTGTCATATTGTAGTGATATTGTAATATTGCAATCTCCTGAATTAAGCGATTAATGATATCCGTGGGACATGTATCTAAAACATCATTTTACTAATAAACTTTTATATTCTTTATGTACTGATGTCTGCGATGAGAAAGATACTTTTGTTACATTTATGACGAGTGCTTGTGCATCATTGGCGGAGATGACGTATAATCGAAAAATTGCAGTTCTCTGGCTATAATGAAATATTGTCTTGATAGAATAAGAAGAGGGGACTTTGGTTTTTATTGGTATGATCAAATAGGTGTCGCTAGAGAGAGTCAGTGTCAAATCAGTTTGGCGCATTAAAATTATCATTGCATCTATGACAAATGTCGTACAAAATCGCGCGGTACGCATTGAAAAAATGAGCTGGCAATAAAATATTTATACGCGTCGTACAAAACGGTGGTAGGCCTGGCGGATAAGAATTAAAAGACACGCTGCGTATAAAGATTGCGAATCAGAAAATAAATGGCAAAAAAGGCGGCAGGGAGAGAGGGTGGCGGCGGGGTTAAAAAAAGAGGGGACGAGGGAGTTGAGATGGGAAAGAGGAGGGGGGAAGAGGCGTCGTGGAGAGGAAAAAAACGCGAGGATAAGGAACCTTCGTCGACGTTTACCTACGTGAAAATAAATATCGTCACGCGCGAGAGGGCGATTCACTTAAAAGGTCGCATCTTTTGACACGGGAGTATCTCATCCTCCAGCCGCCATCCTTTTTATGCGGCCAACGTTTTCTTCTTTTATTTATTCCAAAGAGGCTGAAAAGAGCCTTTGCCGCGCTGCGTTCTCATTTTCTTTATTTCGCCTACTATTTTGTTTCTCCGTGCTCGCCGCTTACCTTTTGCTTTTCCCTCGCAACATGGCGTACGCACTAGCGCGATTAATTTCAATGTTTGATGATTTTAGAGACTCATTATTTAAGAATGACGGCCTTATATTTCACAAGGCCTCTACGTATATTTTACCATTTCCAGCCGCCATTAATAAGAAAAATTGTACGGCGAAAGGTATTTCTGGAAATTGGGAATGCTTTTTTTCTCCGCAATTATGCCCCTCGGTATTCGAGTACCTCTCGCTCTTTGTAATGCATTGCCGGTAATTAGCGATTTATTAAGGTGATCGGATAACTTTACTTAAAAAACAAGACGACGACGACGTTTAATTCGCTGAAATGGCTTAATAATGAGTTTATACAAATATTTGACCCACCGCGCCATTTACTCCCGCTGCATACGACATAAAGCAACGGCGCGTCACATTTTTCATTCGCAAATCGCTCCACGCGCAGCAACATAAAGCAAATAGAGCGCTCGAGGAGAGAAAAATCCGGTATCTCGTTTCAGCCCCCGAAGCTGCTAAACATTTAAATGCTCCTCGCCTTTCTCGGCCGACCGCCAACAAATTTCACTACATTGTCGCCCCACTCGATGATTACGGGCGCACAAGAAGCCGATGGCTCGCTCGTTACCATTTAAGAATGAGCTTCTAATGAAGCACCACCTCCAATGTACTCGATGCCTTCCCCCAACACTCCAATGAGACCGCCAATGCAAAAGATAGAAATGCGTTAAAGCTCGAGCCGATGAACTCGCTCGAGGGGACGTGCAATTTGATGCGTCGAGAGGATCGTGAAGGATCTTGTGATTCGAGTGAGCTGCTGCGTGCGCAGAAACTCGAGCGCGGCCAACGAAAGGCTCAGTGAGGCAGGAATTCACCATAGAAAAAGACTTTGCTTCGATATTGCAGTCCTATGGCGCTGCTAAGCGTAAGAATACGCGAATCCGGCGAATCAAGGCGGTCGAGTGTTGTTGAACCTTTGCGAGTCATCCTGTTGGAAAATTTCATCTGCTGCCACGACACTCGCCATATTAATTATGCCTAGAATGAACGGGAGTAGGTAAAACACAAAAAAAAAAACTGTTATTTAGGCAATACTTCAATAAATTACCGACTCCCAATGTGTTTGTACGTAAATTACATGAAAAGAAGTGTGTCTTTTCCGATTTCAGAGTATTAAAAGAGTTGCTGTTAAAAGAGTTGAAATATCGTTTGAAAATTTGCAATTCCGAGGTTTTATTGTAAAAGCTAATACACTTGACCCGACCTTCGCACAAAGAATTTATAACAAATTAGATCGTTTTTATCACGAGTCACGCTAGCTTTTCTCAAAAACTCATTTCAATTCGCCATAGAAGAGCGCCATAGAAGAGGCCATTGTTTAATGGCCATTTAAAGCCAATCAATGAAACATCGAGGTCCATTAATTTTTTAATTGCTAGGGCCTAAATAAACAAAAATCCGAGACGGTCGATAATTGCAGACAGCGCGACTGCCAAGAGCGCCTTCGGATTTGTCAAATAGATTTTGTTCTCGCACACCGGCACGCTATTCCCATCACCTCAACAAACGAGCCTTAATATTTTACTTACGGCGAACGAATAAGCAACCGCTAAGCAATGCCTCATTCAACTTCCCATTACATTAGCAATTTGTAAATCTCGTTACAAGTCGCTCGTCCCGTTAAGCCGCTCGCGCTAGTAAAACCGAATGCCGAAGCGCCCGAGCCGACTCGATCCCTCGACTACCATACGACCGCGAATGACCAACTTCCATCTCGACGATTAAAGTTTTGAGGGACGAGGACGAGGTGAGCCAGAGGGCCGACCATCGGACCATTTTTCCCACCAACCGGCCACCTCAACCATGTCCGACGATCGCAAGGTTCATATCTCTTCTCGCTCAACTCTTGCGCTCTCATGAGCATCCACAAGTGTGGACCAATTGATGAGTTTCCATCCATTGGCCTGTCAGCCGACGAGGGAAATTTCAATAAGCCAATTCGGATAATGGATCGGCACGCGCGCGCTCCGGCTCCTTATACACGTACACACGTGTGGCCGTGCGAATTGACGAGCGGCAGTTATTTGCGCCGCGTGCGTCGGGAGAGGGAGAGGGAGTGGGAGAGAGAAGAAGCAGCTATTGTGTGTAGGCCAAGTGAGGCGCCTCGTGCCCGAGAGTCATTGTCGATCCCATTGAGAGATGGAGATAGATTGCTCGCGAAAAGATGGACGAGTCAAATGGCCGAATAAAGTCGAGGACGCGTGCGAACCGAGACGGTCCGTTCAATAGAGAGTTGGGGCTTTTAATCTTTATATTGGCCTGGGCAGTGCACACAGCATTTTTCCTCTTCACTTACTTGGATTATCCTCGGTATTCGCAGTTTTTCATCCCATTGCTAAATCAATATGAGGCCTCGAGAAGGAGAGCGCGGTGGGTTACGTTGCATCTCCTTATTTGAAATCTACTTGTTTGCGTGAAATCGCGAGATACTCGAGCTGATTATTCGATATTATTATAGGCTTGCATATCATACAAGGTAATCGGCATTATTATAATAAAGTCGAACGCTTAGTGGAGTTGAAGAGTGCGACAAATCAATCATCATCGTACTATGGAAAATCCACCGCACCAAATGTCAAATTGCAATATGCATTGCCTTTAAGTATATTTGCGGTAATTCACGCTAATCAGTTAATCAATCTTATTCTTATCAATAATATCCTTCTGAATATGAAAACGCTCTAGTTAAGAGTTCGCTCTAGTTACGAGTTCGCTCTACTTCCTCTAGTATTCGAGACAGCATAAGCATAATTGTCTTTAATTCTCTGATTTTATCGTCATCTAATCGTAGGTCGTTGTAATTGAATTTATCCTCTCATTCTTATTTATCGTTGTGACATTACAGAATGCAGTAAACCAGCCGGGTGTAGACTCTTTCGTTAAAGTGAATTGAAGAACAGAAGGATGTTAAAGCATTCGAATTTGAGACACCGACACTTAATACATTAAGAAGAAAGTCACCGTGCAGAAGTAATGGAGCCGGCCGCCTCCAAATTCCCAAAATCTTTACGAAAGAAGATATTGCACTCGCGAGTTGTTTATTAAGTAATGCCAGGAGGTTAGTTGACGATGCTTGAAAAGCGAATTTCATAAACTCGCACGTTTACCTGTATGTTTATTTTCTTGCCTTGGCGGCGATCGTCCACCCCCCCCCCCACCTATTTTCCTTCTCCTCAATCATCGGAGGGCCGTGGCGGCGGCTGACAAATCGAGAGGTAAACCCAGGTGTCTAGGGAGAATAAAAGCGGGCTCGTTTGCCAGCAACTTGAGGAAAGCGTCGCGGCAAGGAGAGAGAGAGATGGAGTGCCGAGAGGGAAGCGAATGCTCGAGCACGAAATTGCTCAACGAGACGCTGCTCCTGACGTGGGCTCTTTTAGCGAGAATTCGCGCGACTCGGTAATTAAAAAGCGTATCGGAGCGCGATGAAGCCCTTTCGGCGGGGGAGGGGAGTGGG
>JAPYYT010004262.1:0-10342 GCA_030522565.1 Ceratosolen corneri | reverse complement strand
ATGAATTATATTTGAAGCAGTTAATGGATAGTTTTCGGCATCCGGCTCGAATAAAAAGGAATGGTCGCGGACCCGAGTGTGTGAATTCTCCCCGCGAATGTGTGAGGGAGTAACAGATAGTGGAAGGGTCGAGATAGCAGGGTAAAAAGAATCGTAGATAAAATAGGCGATTAACACTTGAATTTATTGAACAAAAAATAGCTTCAAGAAGTTGCACTTGGTTACACAGTAAATTACACTATTGTCGTTACAAAAATTGGTTGTATGCCGCACTTACGCAATACGCGAAGCGCGGAGGGGTTTATACATGGAATCTACGCTCTTTCTTTACGCTTTTACGATCGATTTCCCGCACTGCCGCACTGGTTACGCGTGAATTTAATGCCTCGTAATTCGCATACAATTTAACAAGAATATCGAGGTTTTGAGAATGACGGTGATGTGTCCCGTCGTTTGGTTGAATTACGATTAGACGAATCGCGGTCTTACAACTTGATCGGCTTTACAAGGCCGGTAAGGTCTCGATCGGCAATACTGTGTCGAAATGAGAGTACGTATCTTCGTTACTTCAATGGTGTACAATCCGAATGGAGACGTTTCAGCCCGTGACGTCGCTTGATGTTTACACTATTCAAAATATGCATCTATTTGGTGTAAAAACAAATCGTACGAGGATTGGCATTATGCGTGAGTTCTCATAAGCTTTTCACCATTAATTTTACGACACGCGCATTGTAATGCACGTGATGGTCATATCGCCTATCGTCGATCTTTCGAGTGCAATGCTGGAAAAATTCGACCATTACAAATCACTGTCAACGCGAAAATATGTATGAAAATTCGTCGGCTCTTTGGGGACGTCTGGCAGTCCTAAACATAATGAATATTCATAAACAAATGTAAAGCGAAACAATATTATTTAGTGACTTTCGAGATTCTATTGGGTTCTCGAACAATACTTAATATATGAATATCAGAATTATGACCGAAATCAAGGTACAACACCTTTTTATTGGACGAAGTACCGAATAGAATAAATATCATTTATAATTACTGTATGAATATCAGGATGATGACTGCAGTCAGTCTACAACACTTTTTTATTGGGATAAGTACAGAATATAATAAATATTAATTGTTAAGTAAAATATGTTTCGAAGTAATTGTAGTAGATACTGGAAGTAACTGGGTCTGCGCAATCCATGCAATTTAATTTATGTAAAGTGCTCCTCTTCATCTCTCCGTGGAAGAAGGGTAAGAGTCAGTTATTGGTTCTTAATTTTCTATTACTTATGATTGGTAAATTATGTATTAGAACAAATATGAATTTGAAATTCCAGTTTCATAAGAACGGTTAGAGACAAAAAGAAAGGGAAATAACGTACTTTGATTGATTGCTGCTTTTCTTGATTCGATCATTAAATTGATTTGTAAAATATTATTTAATACATTCAGAGGGATGTCTGAAATCAATCGATAATTGTTTAAACATTATAATGAAAAGTGTTTTAGCAATGTTATTAGAAGAATGCGTTACTTAATATTGTTCCTGTAATTAGTAAAACTAAATAATAATGGTTAATTTTGCCGTGATCAACAAAAATTTAATATGAATGACACGCAAATAATTTTCAACCGCTCGATATTTATGAATAAATTTTATGAAAAATAAGATTAAAATGATTATGTAATTATATTTAAACAACATAATGTATATTAATATTCGAAAATGCAATATTAAAATAATAGTGGAAATTACTTTACTTTTAAATTATTATTTCAAAAATAATATTTAAATAACAAAATCATTAAACTAAAATATATCTGTAATTAAATAAAATATTGTAAATTCATTTATATTAAAGTAATACTTTTAGTTAAATATCGTACAAAAACAATATAGATATATTATTATGCCGTAAACATTTAAAATAAAAGTACATCATTTTAAAAGTTTGAACAATAATTTTATCATTTTAAATCAGCAATATGTATATTTCAATCATAATTTTTTCAGTTTTGATATTCTATGTAACATGCACAATAGGTATTTTTTATTCTTTATTAAATTATTTACGTATAATCAATTAGTTATTAATTTTCAATTCTAAAGGTTATATTGAGTTGACATTTACAAAAGATGAATGCGATGCATGTTGTGATGGTAAGATGCATATATATATATATATATATATATATAAGATATATCCCAAAAAAATAAATTATTACAATAAAATTGTATTTGAAGTACTATGTATAAAATAATCTTAAATTACGAAGTTCAAAAATAAAAATTTTAAACTTTATGATAAATGGAAGCATGATTTAAAACATCTAATTATCCTCCAAGAAATTTTGATTTAAACAAAAATAAGTAAAATTTATTTTGATATAGAAATTTAAAAATAATACATAAATTAATGTAAAAGTTGAAGTGATATTACACATAGTGTTCAATATATAGGATGCAATATGGATGCATATTAATATATGTTAACCTAACTGCATAATAGATACTGCGAAATTTATTAATTATATAATAGCAGTTATTGTACTTAATTTAAAAAATTTACTTTTGCTCCTCTAGTATCTTGATACTCGTAAAATGGATTTACAAAAAGGCTTTGGTACAAATGACAACAATAAACAATACAAATAACAACAAATTTATTGAAAACCGTTACCTCTACACTTACTAGAAAAAAGATTTATTCAAATATTTAAAAAATTATCTTTATAATATACCTATTTATTTTTATAATTATTTTAAATGAGTTTTTATATTTAATTTAAGCACTTGCTCCGGAGAAGAAGCAAAATTGTAAACTTTCATGCTTAAGAAAATTTGCAGGTAAGTCAAGTGGAACATAAATATATAAATGTATACAATTGTACAATATATACAATATATAATATACACAATTTTTTATACTCATATTTGTCAATAAAGCATTAATAAAATATATTATTTAAATTTTATTTTCTATTTGACATAACGAAATTAAGAAATTATTAAAATTTTATGTTTTCAAATATTGAATTCATAGTTACTGGATATAAGACTTTAAAATAATAATTTTATTTGTGCACATTAAAATCATAAAATATTCATTTATAATGTATCATATTATAAATGATTCATACAAAATTATCATCTTACTTAATATGTTATAGAACCATTATAGATTATTCTATATAATTCAATATATAATAATTTATTGAATAATAATTTAATAATACTACAATTCGACATAGAATACTTATAATAAGGTAAAATCATAATTACAAATACGAACAAGATTTTCTTGTTCTCAATTAAATCTATCATTTAGAGTTTCAGTTTTTTTATTTCCAAAGGTTTTTTACTCTTATGATTTTAAACAATAACTTTAAATTTATATTTTAAGAATTCGTTCATAGACTTTCTATGACTATTAACAAAGTTTGTATATTATAATTTTGTTACAGTAAATAGTTTTATAGGTATTATTATTATATTCAGTGATAATTGAAATTCTTATCCAAAAAAAAATTATTCCTAATTGATACAAATTTTCTATTAATATGGAAGTACTAATATTAAAAAATGAATATATATTACCAATATTCTAGTTTCTTATTCAACGTATTATTCAAAATTATAGTAAATTATAAAATTATAGTAAATTACAAAGTTATAGTAAATTATAAAATTATATTAAATTATAAAATTATAGTAAATTATAAAATTATAGTAAATTATAAAATTATAGTAAATTAAAAAGTACTGATATAAAATTGATATAAAATTATAGTAAATTAAAAAGTATTGATTATTGAAATAATTAAATCTTCTAATTTTAATTATCTGAACTAATTCATGTTAAAAATCTTCAATTGATTCTCTTTACGTGTGGGATTGCAAGGCTGTAACCTTTTTACATAAAACTACGGACATGAAGTTTTATAGTTTTTAACTTTAATGAATATTTTTCTGTATTTTTATTTTTATTTATTAATGTATATATTCACACTTCTCTTTTATAATTTTTTCATGAATTTATATATTTTATGTTATCCAGTACTTAATAGATTTGCAACTAAATGTTCATGCATTATAGCTTGTAAAGGTAAGATATAAATTTCAAAATATTTTGCAAACTATATACATCAGCCTTGTATATATATTATAATATATAAATATATATAATAATAAATATATATTATTTATTATAAGTTTTCATAATTTTAAATATAACCTCATATATTTAATTTTTATACAATCATAAGTATCACTTAAGTAATATTTTTTAATTGCAAAATCAATAGCACATTGTATTTAAAAAAAGTTTATCGAGAGTAAAAGTAGACACGTATTGATTATTTTATTTAAATTTATGAATTTTTAAATTAACGAAGTCACTGACTCTGCAAAAAATGATCGATTAATTGAGATACAAAACATGCAATAAAAATCCCAGAATTTTATTGAAATGCTCAATAAATCGTATGAGTTCATTTGCCTGATATTTATTATGTATTAACTATTGTAAAAAGAAAATACTGAACTCCACAATAATAAGATTTTTCATTAATTTATTAATTTTTTTGTAATATACATATATATATATATACATATTTCTAATTTGTTTACTGGTTTAAAATGAGTAAAAAATTTTTTATATCTAAATTTTTATTAGTAAAATATAAGATGAATCTTAGATTTGTAAAATGTAACTAATCTGAAAGTTGATAAAATAGATAAATGAAATATAATAGTATTCTATATTTTCAAAATGTTTATATTTACATTCTGATAATATCACACTTTATAATCGATTTGTAATTTTTTTTTCTCAATAGAATATAAAAACTTAACACAAATATTCATTTAATTAATACATTTTAAATTATTCTTCAAAACTATTATATTATTTTATATAAAATAATTATTTATTATTTTTTGTGTTATAAAATATAGTTATTGTTGGAGAATGTAGAAAAGGTTGTACTGATGCATGCAAAGAAATGTTTAGGACTAGTAAGATAAAATTTTATAAAATACTAAAATAATTAACATTTATTTACAACTATTTTGTTTTCATAAAAAGCTGTTGTAGCATCAACGAAGCGTAAAAGAAGTCACCAATCAACTGAGTTAGATCTTACATTAAGACTTGGAAGAAATTAAAACTCCGTTAATATGTATAAATGTATCTATGGATATACATGTCTTTAAATTTTATCAAAGATCTGATATATATTTGTCCATAAAATAATTAAGGATCCAGAAATATTAATAAATAATCTTAAATTTTATAATATTGAGGTCATATTGACGATTCAACTAAAAAAAACTGTTAGTAAAGCGTAAATATTAAATTTATTATTATACTGATTGTATCATGGAGCTACCTTGTTATTGCAAATACATAAACATATGCATACTAATGAACGGCTTTGCTACATTACGACCCAACACGTGATGTCGTGTTTCTCGGAACTACTCCTAATCTCGTCCAATAGTCTTTATCTTTCTTTCTTTTTCATATCATTAATCTGAAATCTAATGTTGTATAATCTATCTGTTCTTTCTGATTATATATTTAGTTGTTAGGTAGCTAATTATAAGTGTATCTGTAGTTATAAAATAATTGCAAACTAGATGCCATACTATAAAATCCATTGCTTTATTACCTATATTTTACATTAGTTTATTATATTTATATTGTACTTTATTATCCTTTTTAGCTTAAATTAAATTATATTTAAATAGTTTTCATCTAATAATCTGTTCATTCTTTTCATTTTTTAAAAACTAGTGATTGACCCAAGTATTAGACTAATGACGTTTATTTATTATACTAAAAAACATTGTTCGTAACTGTTATAAAGAATATTATAATTTAAAAACTATTGCAAAATAGACATAACTTAATGTAATATATTACATACAATAGATATAACATAATTTAACTTCCGACTATAATAACCAATTTTAAAAAGAATCTAATTAAATATCAGTATTAATTATAGGATCTAAAATTATAATAACAACTTGAGTGTTAAGTGTTCTAAAATAAATATAAAAAATGATATAACTCAACTAGCAAAACTAATGATGAAAAACAAATGATGGAAAACAAATGATTCATTATAGAATTTTTCATTTACGGATAACGTTTTCTTTAGTATTAAATATATTTAACAGCTTCGATTCACCTCCTGTAATTCTTTTTTAAATTAAATTTGTTATCTATAATAAAAATAGAAGTAAAAAAATATACTAATAAGTACAAGTATATTTATCGATTGATTTAAACATCTGTTCAATCATAAAGCATATTATAAACTGACAATGAATTTTTTCTAAGTTTATCAAGATGTATATTGTAAATAACAAGGAAATAATCGATAAACATTTAATTTTATTTTATATAATATTGGAACATATATGAAATTAAATTTAAATATAAATAAAGGTATTCAAATTGAATCTTATATAATTTTCGCTTAAAGTAGCTATATTTAAAAATATATTATTTCAAAAAATTTGAATGTAATATTAAGACACTACTAAAAATCGATTAACATAAGTTATTATTTAACAATTCAAATTTGAATAACAAAATCATTAAAGCAAATTGTGCCACTAATAAACGAAAATATTACATGTATATTAATAAAAAAGCTTTATTTCAATTATATATCGATATAAAAACAATATATACTTACTCGTACGAATTGACATAGGTTAAAAATATAATCCATTCCAATATTTTAATCGTTTAAATAAAAAAACTAAAGAATATGCATTTTTTAACAATATTTCTCATATTTTTAATATTTTATGTAGTAACTTCTATAGGTATTATAATTTTGTAAAAATTACTATTAAGAAAACTTAACTATTTTTATAAAAAAAAAAAACTATTTTTATAAAAAACTTAACTATTGATTTTATATTGTATAGGAGAAATAGAACTTACATTTACAAGAGATCAATGCTTAGATTGTTGCAATGGTAAAATTTTTATATTAACTTCAATAAAAATTTCAATAATTCGTTAACTAATTAATCAGTTTTAATTTGAGAAAATAAAATATTATAAATGATATGAGATTTTTAAATTTTTAAATGATTTTTATTACATTTTTTTGAAAGTCACGAAGTAAATGAAAAGTATTAAATATTTTTTCTTTTTAAATCTAGACCTTCCTAAAGAGAAAAAACAAAAGTGCAAACTTTTATGTATGAAAAAATATGCAAGTAAGCAAAGTAAAATTTAATTATATAAATTAATTAATTATATATAATTATATAAACGGTTAAACATTATTTTATATAAAATGTGTCAAAATAATCAACTTATATAACATTATTTATATTTTAGATTTTGATAAATTTACAACATTTTCAGCGCATACTCGGTTATATTTTTTTCATACTCTTTTCTTTTTCTTTTTTTTATTAAATTCATATTATTTCTATTGTAGTAAAATACTGCTACAATCGTATTATTAGTAATGTTATATTATTAATGTTTATTAATAGTAATTGTTATTATTATTAAAAATCTATTGATTATTTTAGCAATATTTTCCTTCCTATATAAATCATTCTAATTGCTAATGCTAAAAACATGAATTATATCATGATCAAACTATAATTTTCTATTCCATTATTAGTATTATATTTAACCAAATTACCCATATATAAACAAAGTAAAAACGTTTAATATTTAATAAGATTTTATAGGGTATATAAAAATATGAACACTTTTAATTTTCGTTTCATAAACTGTTTTGTTTTAGGGAATATTTAATTTATTTGAGTTTTCGGTTTCATCTTATATGATTGCATATTTTTTAAAATGAACTTTGAGCAAAATGTAATATTTTGCAAATTAGTCAGTTTATTTATTTTTATATTTCTATACTATTATTCTATTAAAATGTATAACTTAACTACTTTCTTTGAAAGTATGCTAAATGATCTAATTAGTGACATATAACGAGCTTTAATCATAAGGTACTGTTAATAATTTGTAAATAACAAAAAAATATTATATAAGTAAAATATTAAATATGAAAGGCATTCAGGTAAAAAATTATAAATAATATAAACAATTCTCTTCTGTTATAAATAATTCTATATGCTTAAAATTGAAGTAAATCTAAATACCTTTTTATATTGATATGTTTATTATAATAAGATATCCAAAAATAAAAAAATTAAAAACCATACATGCAGTAGGAAGTATACAAAAATAATCAACTTAACATTCCCTTTTTGGTACTTACCTAATATACTTTATTTTATATTATCTAGTTCGTAATCTATATTCTTCAAAACGTACATGCATTTTAGCTTGTAAAGGTAAGATTAATTTTTTTAAATTTTATATTACTATAAATAAATTGAATAATGAGGCATTATAAAATCTGTATTACAAGGAATTAAAAGACCAAGCTCTATATTAAGCATAAAGAAGTTTATTTTAATTATTAGATTTAAAAATTTGTCAGATATCTAACCTGATTACAGTAAAAAATATTTAACATAGATCACTGTATAAAATGTATAATATAAAACTCTAAATGATGATTTAATATTGAATAGCTTATGTTAACATATTAATATAAACAATATAAATACATACATATTAATATGAAATTTAGTAAACATCAACTATTATATATGTATCATATTCAAATAAATAATCACTGAATCTGAGGTTTGGTATTCAGTTTAAAAAAATTCTAAAACAATATGTATTTTAAATTAAAAAGAATATTTTTAAAGGTAAAATAGGTTTTAGTGCCTAAAGATAAAACTCTTTCTTTATATTATGAAAATAATATGAGAATATGGTAAAGTATATTTAAAAATTAAATATAGTATTGTTTTAGATTATTAAAAAAGTTTTTTCTACATCAGAACTTTATTATAATAAACTTTAATTTAGAGTTTCTATATATCTTAACAAACTGTTAGTTCAGTTATGCAATATTCTTATACGATAAAAATAGCAAAAGGAAAAATGATGGAATGTTCAATACGCTTTCGAATATCTAGTTACATTCAAAATATTTTTATAACTGCAATTTTAAATAGACTGTAACGAAATTTTTTCTGCAATTATAAATAATTATAAATCTCGACCTAATCAAAAAACACATAAACAGGAAGAACTTACCAGTTAAAAATAGTAAATACTAAATGTATTGCTAATACAATGATATTATGTATTGAGTTGCAATAATTAAAAAAGAAAAATATATGGCCAGCCATACAGTATACATATTAAGACACCTTAAGGATAGATGGAGGCATTCATAATTCGATTGCATTAATTAAGTACACCAGACGATACTAATTACAAGACTTATTCGTAATACAAATTTACTAATTGTATTCACAGACAGGAGGATCTAAAATGATAAAAGAGATATATTCATCGTATCCTAGTACGAAGGGTCGGAATATTTGATATTAATTTTGATTGGAAACATTTTCAACTAATGATTAAATATACTAAAAAAATTTTAATAATGAGTACAGAATTGAAACAGAGAATAGACTATTACAATTAATAAACTAATCTTATTATTATATCCATAATATAATATTATAACTTAATAAACTACACTCATATTTTGAATTATAATTATTTAAATATATGATTACTAATTATTTTACATATTATATTATAATTCAAATTTATTTAAACATTACATTTATATTTGGAATAAAAATATTTTTTATTATTTTATATTTTATAATAATCAGCTATTATCGAAGAATGTAGAGAGAAATGTACTTGTGCATGTAAGGGAATGTTTGTAAAAAGTAAGAAAAACTCTTTTTAATAAATAAATATATATATATATATATATATCTAGCTATTCTACTTTAAAGAAAAATTATATTAGTTTCAGAAAAAACTACCACGACAACCGAAATAGATTTGACGTTAAGACTTGGAAGTGGTTAAAATTCAATTCACTCAAATAAATAAATGAAGAGGAATATGCCATCTAATACATTATTTAAAAACACATATAATTTTGTATAATTATGAAATTATATAATTATAACAATAATTATGAATGTGGAAATATTTTTTAAAAAATGTTGAATGTAACAAAATTTATTCATATACAAATGATTTATATGTAAAAAAGTAAAAAATTAAATATACTAATTTATTTTATTTTTGTGATATGTACTATAACTAAAAATGAAATGCATTATAGCGTTATATTTCAATGCATTTAAATAAAAACAGTTTTACAGCATTACACACGTCGTCTTCGTCTTCATTTCTTTCTACCCTGCTATCTTCCTCCTCCACTGTCG
>JAPYYT010004261.1:0-10202 GCA_030522565.1 Ceratosolen corneri | reverse complement strand
AGGACGAGCTAGGGCCGCGACAGCGGTGGGGGCTTACGAATATTCTAGAACGCTGCAAGACAAAGGCAAGGACTCGCGGAACCGCGTGGGTAAGGGGTAAAAGGGGCGAAGGCTGAGACACTGGCGGGGGGGGGACCTTGTTACTAGGCGCGCGACAATTCTAAAGCTCACAACGCTTTTCCTGGAAACACCGGGAGTGTAAACAAAGTGGCAATCACGAAATATGAGGCGATCCAACAGAGTAATTTTAATATACACGCGTGAAATAAAATCCGAATATTATCGTCAAAATCACATTCAAAAGTAAAGAGAAATTAACACGTAGAAACTCGCGAATGTGCTGGAATCGCGAACAAACATTATATTCTTTCTTCAATTATTAATAAAGATACAGTATTACATTAGGCATTTTCGACTCAGTATTTAACATTCTTGCTACCCCTCCTCTTCCACTATCTATCTCTCCCCAAAGAAGATAAATGAATAAGTTAAATTAAGTTTTTAAATACGTCTTTATTATAATAGATATTTATCTGTTGAATAATTCTAATATTATACTGATTTGAATTAATGTGCAACCAATCTGCTCTTTCATAATTTAAAATTAATAAAAAATTGGATACATGAATTATTTATATAAATGATTTTAGATTATTATATTGATAGTAATTTTTAGGTGGTCGGCAATTTAATAGCCTTGTTGATTTAGTTGCATATTATTCGCATTGTTCTGATTTATTAAAAAGAGAACGACTTCTGTATCCTACTCCACCTCCAGAACCAGTTAACGATAAAAAACGAATTGTTGCCATTTTACCTTATACAAAAATGCCTGATACTGATGAATTAAGTTTTCAAAAGGGGGATATTTTTTTTGTACACAATGATATGGGTGACGGTTGGCTTTGGGTTACTGCTCATCGAACTGGTGAACAAGGATTAATCTTTCGTGATTTAGTCGAAAATTTAGATGATTCTATAGATCCTAATACAGTATTTTCTTGGTTTCATCCGAATGTTACTAAAAGTGAAGCCGTGGATATGCTTGTTAAAGCAGGTCCTGGAAGTTTTTTGGTTCGTAACATTTCAGTTATTAATAATCAATAATCATATAATATAATTAAAAGTAAAGAATCACAATTTCTATTTATATATTGTAGGTGAGACCCTCTGATAATAGTCCAGGCGATTATTCTCTGTTTTTTCATATAAATAATCAAATTCAACGATTTAGAATTGAAAAAAAAGGTGTCAGATATTTAATGGGTGGAAGAACATTTGAATGCCTTGATGCTGTAATTAACAGGTAACATAAAAACTAATTCATGTTTGATAAATTATTTTCTTAATGTAACGTAAACAAATCTTTATTTTTATTAGTTCGTTTATAAAGTTTGATTCTTAATTTTATTATATCTGCTTTTAAGAACATTTATATTTATTTTTATTTTTTATTTATATTAATTTATATATTTTTATTTTTATATTTATTTACTTATAACTATATAAAGATATTTGATGCATAATTTAATTTTGATTATATAAATTTGTATATTTATTATAACTTATATTTGTTTGATTTAAATACATAATTGAAATTTTATTTTTTTATTGATACAAAAGAATCTTAATAAAAGTATTGTATGTGTTAATATACTGTAAGTAAAATACATTCTTATTTTTATTGTTTCGCAATAAATGAACTTAACATTATTATTGTTTCGTAACTAATTAATTCATAAACAATTTTAACAAATTATATGTTCGGCATTTTAATATTTATAACACTGCGTACTTTGTAATGATAAATAATTTAAATTATTATTTAAGGCGATGAGACATAGATAAGTTAAGATTTTTTTATTTCATTTAGTGTGATTACAATAATTATTACTATGCAAAAAAATACAGTTATAAACTGGAATTATCCAGAATAAAATGAGGGAATTAATTAAAATTAATCAAATTTAGTGTAATAAAAATAGCAATTGAAGCATCCTTTTAAAATTTTCAACCGATAAAATTACATCACTGTTCAGGAATTCAACTGAGTGTGAATTCTTCTAAGCTGTAGAGTGGAAGAGGCAGATACGAACGTCAAAGGAATAGTGGGGAAGTTATAATTAAGTATTTTATTATTATTGTCTAGTTGTTTTGAAAAGGTATTATTAACAATAATATAACGCCGTTTTTAATTGAATAATAATTAGAAGAATAAGTATGAGTAATTACAAATTATAAGTTTGGATGATGGTCTCATGTTTAATGTAGTGTGGATTAGCACTGTAGTTAGTATATTGAGAAATCCCGATTATTGTGGACCGCCTTTGTAATTACTATGTACAATCTCCTTTTATATGTGGATGCCACGGACATTGTCTTTTTGGAGTAATTTGGGAGAATCGGCTCGCTTGACCCATGCGATCATATCTATAGCCTTCTAATGGAACAATATTCAAATTTCGATTGTTATGCATTATAAAAGAAAATGAAAAACTATAAATATACTTCAAGAAGTTCTCAAAATTTATATGGAATTTTGAACAATCACAGTCTTTAAAATTGTTAGTTTACAATCAAATTTAAAAAAAATTAAATAGTCATAATCAATTTTATAACATTGAATATAATTATTTGTTTTATATGTATGCATTTAAAAGTAAAATTTTAAATTATTTAAAGCTTGCAATTTATACATAAATTCTTTTTTATTTCTAATATATTTCTAGATCTATATAGATTGTTCGGGAATTAACCCGAGTGTGAACTCTCTTCAAGGTGGTAAGTAGGAGCGGTAGCAAAAGTATTATAAACTGAACCCGCGATGTTTTGTATGTAAATGTAAGCTGCCTTTATGAATATTAGTGTATAGAAAAATAATGTAGTCGTTCCTTACAAGTAAACTGCTTCCAAGCCATTTTGGTACTCGTAGGAATCGTGATTGACCTGATGGTCTGCTGGACCTGTAATGTGCAGTGTACAGCATAGGTAAATTCTACAATAATACTTGTCGAGAATATTACGAATTGATGCAGGCTGCCGCTTTACTCACCTCATTTATAGGGCAGTCAAATGTAAATCAAACGCTGCTCCACCAATCTGTGTAATCCTCAATGAAGAAGAACAAGCAGCCCCGACGATCAGTCGTAAATTGATGGTTGCAGAGCAACCATTTGATTTTACCGACTAATAGTTACTGGGTAATAGTGAAACTGACTGTCAGTTCCATCTTGAATAATAGCCGTGTGATGATTCATCGGAAACTTTCGATAATGTGAGCTTTTTAAAGTGTGATAATTGCCTTCTAATTTATTACAGAGATTTTGCGAGTACTGAAAATTCAAAGACTGACTACCATGCTCATGCAGTTTAATTTTACTTTGGGAGTGAAAAGATCTGTTCATTCAATTATCAGACTCTGGTTGGTGCACTACAATCATTAGGTGGTGGACCCAGGGAAGGGACTTATTAGGCAATGGATGATTGTCTTACTGCCAAATTCTGCACCGATAATCACTGATGCGCAATTGACAAAGTATAAACCTTGCTTATTTTTTCCGTGAGAATGGCATGAGCAAACACGGATTTTACTTTGACACGCAATAAAAGTGGGGTTATTTAAAATTCTAGTCTTAGCCGAGAGTTGTTAAGGTCACTTTGCGACCGTAAGTTGACACTCGGGGATTCTAGAAGCAATTGAGGCGCTTGGGGTACATCTAGCGTTTGAAATTTTTATTTTCATTTTAATTTAACAAATTGTCAAATAATAACATATTATTTCGAGACGCTCGAGACTTCCACGGAATCTCGAACATAGATCTTATATACATTTTTTAGTCTAAATTAATAATTTAATCGTAACTATTTTATATTTTTAAAAATATTTTTAATGCAGAATAGCCGTTTACAGTACCCTAAAGTCCTACTTTAGACACAAAATTTTCTATTATGTATGTGTACTTTCCATAATGGCTTTATATTAAATTTTCATATTTTTTTCATAAAATTAAATTATTATTTAAAAATACATTGACTTTATTAAAATAATAATCGATTTAATCATAATCATTAATACAAGTTCTCATTAATAATGGTTAATTATATATTTTAAATACTAGTCTGGTATATTTAAACTGTTACATGCGATTTTGTCTGATTAATTATTCACAATTACATTATTTGTCTAAAATAATAAAAGTAATTTTGCAAAAGTAATATTCAATTATTAAATAATTTAATTTTAACAATAATATTAATTATAGTATTAATTATATAATAATCCTATTGTACTTAAACAATTTCTAATGTAGAAAGTTTACATTTAAAATAAAATGAGAAATTAAATTTTAAATTTGCTATAATGTTTTAGATATCGTAAAGAACAAATTGTCGAAGGTCATACATTAGTACAAGCGATGATTACTGAACCAGACGGAACGGTAAAGATTAATAAAGAAGTGCAGCACGCTGAAAAAATTTATGCTACTTTACGAGAATGTCGTGAACAATCAGGGGCTAAAAAAAACAAAGGAATAAAAATGCAAGGATATTTGGAAAAAAAATCAGAGAAGAATAAAAAATGGAAAGCATTATATTTTGTATTACTTGTAGATGGAAGTGATACACATTTGTATTTATACGATAATCCCAAAAGAACAAAGCCTAAAGGTCTTATTGATTTAAGTTGTGCCTATTTATATCAGGTAACATTCTATATAATTTTAAAATATTCTATTACTATTTGGTATTTTAATTTACTTTCACACATTTGAATTTATACTATACAATTTATATAAGCCTGTGTAATAATATATCGTGATTACAAAATGTCACCGTAAATAATGTGCATAATTTTATCGTAAAATATCGAAATGTCTTAAAATAATTACTTCACAAAAAATTAAATTAAATTGTGCTAATATCTTTATATGTTACAAGAGTTAAAGAACTAGAACAATATTTTTCATATCTAAAATTTGAATGAGTTTTTGAGGAATTAAAATACTTTAAAAAGCATATAAATGTTTTTAAATAAATATCAAGCATGCATATATCAAATTACTTATTAACTTGATAAATTTAGTTAAAATTGATAGTAAACTATCAATCCTTTTCATACATAAACAACATAATGTACATTTCATCTTTCACAAATAATGTTATTTAAAAATGTATATTAACGAAAAGATTATTTTTATTTGTTAAATGATTCCTGTTATATGTCGCTAGTGTTTTAAATATTTAAATTAAAGATTGATATTCTATATCTCTTTAACTTATATTTGAATATATTATCAAATTCAATATGTAAGATTTATTTAAATCTTAAAAAATTTGATATTAGGTTCTCATAAAATAATTGTTTTAAAACGTCAATTTGATTTTTTAATAAATTAAAATTTTTAATATATTATGACGCTGAATTAATTAAAATAATAAACTATGTTTGAATACTTGATGTTTTGCAATTTTTTAAATCCTTAGTTTTATGCAAATTAATTTTATATGAAATCAAATCTGTGAATGTGGAAAAAATTTCGTAATTGACAATAAGTGATTGTAATATAACTTCCATTGATTTAAATAAAACATTTCTAAAAAGTATAGAAATATAACGATCTTATATAAACGTAATCTCTGAAATTTTACAAGATGTATTAATTTTTTAAATCTTAAAATAAAAAATTAAAAATTTTAGTAAGTTTAAATAAATTCCATCAAATTAGTTCTTACTGAAATTGTAATAAATAATCTTATAAAGTCACTTTTCATCGAGATCTATCTTCTCTTACAAAACGCAGTCTACTACTAGTTAAATCAGATTAATTTATTCTAAGATTATAAAATAATAAATATTTAAAACAAAAAATTAAATATACACACGTCCATAACAATACTTTTATTTAAAATGTGGAAAGAGTTGTATTTAATTCTTATATACTGTTAATTTAGATATTCTACTTATAATGTATTTACATCTGTATCATTTTTAATATGAACAATACTTATGAATTTAAAATAATTACTTTTATAATAATGGATATTTTTGCGTATATATCGGAAAACTTGGTTCTTACAGCAACATAATATCTGTAACGAAGAATCATAATAAGGCATAATGTATGGATAGAGAAGATCGAAGTTCAATCAAGTTCATTCATTGTGGGATAGGTAAATGAATATTCTTTTTAGATTACATCCTATCAAAAAGTAAATACCATATATAATTTTAAAATGTTAGTAACCAGTATTCAGACAAATTCCAGAAGAATTAGCAGTGTTATCAATGAAAGGGCATAAAATTTATAGAAAATTGGAAAAACAAATTGATACAGTAACGTTCATTAAATCTACCTATATTATACGATTAGAATACAAAAGTTTTAAAAAATTTCAAAATATATTCAGAACAAAACATAAAGGAAACATTTGTTATTTAAACATTTGAATTTTGTTAAGTTAAAATAATTTCCTATGTAAGAAAAGTTATAGTATTAAGTTATATTAAATTTTTGTAAAATAAAAATAGATCTTATTACGCATAACTAATAAAACGTAACTTGTTCATTATATTATATTTACATTTTTTATATATAAGTATAATTATTTTTTTAACATATAAACATTTGGATACATTTGTTTTTAATTTTATGTTTTAAAATGTATTAAATTAATTTAAATGTATATGTAATTTTAGCAGTTTTGAAAATGAATTAAACAATCTATTGTCTTAAAATAAATTAGTAATTGATCGAATTAATTATTTAATGTATCGATAAAATTCATTATAAATATTTATTATATATATCTTAAATATACCAAATAAATTATATCATATAAAATAAATATAAATATATAAAAGGATTTATTTTCTTATTTAATGTTTCATTTCATTTGAAATCTATCTAATTATTTGTATAATCTTTCATTAATATTTTAGGTTCATGAAAGTGTATTTGATAGGCCACATTGTTTACAACTGGTTGAAAGAGCTTTACCATGTTTATCAACAATTACATATTTATCTGCACCAAACTTTGAAACTGCTCAAGACTGGATTAATGCATTAAAACCTTTATGTGTTTCTCAATTAACAAGAGCTCCAAAAGTTGCTCGACTTAGAGAATTACGTTCACTTCAATTGCATATAGTAGATGCTCATAGATTACCATATAAGCTAGTTCCAAATCCTTTTATAATAGTAGCTTTAAATAATGTTAAAGTGGCTCGTACAAAAATGAAAACAGGAGCACGTCCAATTTGGGATGAAGAATTTATATTAGAGTATGTATATATGAACTAATAAAACTAATTTAATCAAACTGTATTAGAAATATCAAATTTAAATAAATTTTACTGTTTATCTTCAGGGATGTGCCTCCTGATGTTATGTCATTTTCATTAACTTTGTATAATAAAGGGAAGCGTAGTAAAGATACGGAAGTTGCCGAGTTAACTGTAGAACTAGCAAGTTTGATTAATGGAGAAGAAATGGATGATTGGTATCCTTTTTCTGGTGTTACGCCTATTGGTGATTGGGGTGCTTTGCGTTTACGTTTAAGGTAATAAGTACCTTTTACTTTTTTGTTATAATTTAATATTTTTTAATATATTTAGTACATTTAATAATAAAAATTTACGGGTTCTAATCGAATAATAAGTTATATAGTAGATTAAAAGCTATGTAATTTCAAATAACCGAGCCTGTATTACCTGTTAACACAAAAAAATGACTAGATTGTTTTAAAAATACTCATAATCTCATAATGTGAGATCTATTTCAATTTGTGTATTCTGAATAATATTCGGAAAATTGAATAGTAAATAAAAAGTTTTATATAATTTCATTAATTGGAAATTCACTATTTCTATTATTCATATATGAATCAAATTAAGTTATAAATATATTTAGGCTTTATTAAAATAGAACAGAAAAATAATTTAAATAATAAATATTTAATGTATTTAATAATTTATATTATTGATAATATGTAATAATTAATGTAATTAACTTTCTAAAAATTATACTTTTAATAACAAGTATGACAATTTTAATCTTAATTAATTTAATTAATCTTGGGATTTAATTGATTAAATTTCAGAAAATTATAAAAATTTATCTCTTAGTTTTTTATAAAATATGAGATTCATTAAACCTAAAGACCAATCGTGTAAGGCCGAAAATTAAATAATAATTATAACTTTGAAGCATATATAAAGATTTAATATGTAGTTAATGTTCGGGATTTAACCATTGTGTAAATTCTCTCTCCGAATTGCGAATTGAGAGAGACAGATAGTGGAAAGAGAAGGATAGAAATAAGTTTTAAAAAAACTAATTTTCTGAGTTATTTGTGCGTTTAAGTAGTTTATTGAACAAATATTGAAAACGAATGTCGAAACAAGGTGGAATGGATTAATTTGTAATTTATGAATCAAAGTATAAGATGTGGGGCTGAGATAAAAAGTTGTAAATTGCTTTCCGTTTAGATATTATGAAGGAAGGAGTTACCTCTGACTGATACAGCAATTGTCTGTATGCTGATTGCAATGTAGAAAAAAGGTGGAGGGGGTGACTGCAGTCGTAATGCAGGCGAAAGTACTTAATTATATATACAGAGCTTATAATTAGGGAGATTATTATTGGTATAATGGCTTCTGTTGCGGTGTTAATAGGTACACCCTTAACGGAAACTGAACTTGAGTAGGCAAAATATACAATGTAGCAACAAAACAAAAAATTGTTACTTATAAAGTAGGGGGTCCAAATATAGACTGTAATCTGGGGTCGAAATGTATATCAGCTAATTTTAAAGGTCTAGTGGTTGTCAGAAGTCACAGCCGCATGTTCCGCACGATTATATTTATATTTCAGGTGTCCCTCTCATTTTTTCGTGGAGAGGGATTAAATCAGATATTAATTTTCCATTCTCTCTTAGATATGATTGGTTGGTTTATGCATGGAAATTTCTATCGTTAGGAAAGTTTAGAGAAGAAAAGAAAGGGAGGTAAAATATACAATAAACAAAGCTCTAATAGTTATATATATGAGTCGTTGATTCGGCTGATGATATGTAAATAAGATCACTATTTACACGATTTTATCTATTATGATACATTAGCACTAGATACAGTTCCTAAACAGAGAAATATTAACTGAGTTTGCTCCGATCTCGAAGAGTTAATATACTTTTAATATACAGTTCTGTTTGTATTGTGTTATTTACTGTAATTAATTATTACGTAACATTTAAAACAAATAGTTTTATATTTTTAAATCTTGATCTTTTTCAGAATTATACACAATTTAAACAATATGAATATATTTAATAATATGCATAGGTTTCTTATTACAAAATCGATTAAATATATAACCGTATCATCTATTTATAGTATATAGTTAAATATATTATAATTTCAATAATTAGTTAAGACAAATATGAATTTTATATCAAGATTTGTTTATTTATTGTTTTAAAAAATTGAAATTTTAATAACTCAAATTAGTTTATATTATTTAAATAAAATCATTGAAAAAATAATTACTCTATTGTTTTTCAATGCTATGACATGACTTCAATCAAATTTTAATTTTTATTTATATTGATTTTTTTTTAATTTTTGTTCGGGATTAAACCCACGTGTGATTCTCTCTCCGATTCCTGGATGAAGAGAGATGGATAGTGGAAAGAAGATGATAGAAATAAGTTTCAAAATACAAGTCGTATGAGTAATTCGTATGCAACGTAGTTTATTGAATAAGTATAAAGCAATATATGTATATATGTACAAGGTCTGGCGATTTTAAATATAAGCAAATTATTATAGTAGCGGTTATAAGTGGTATTGAATAATTGTACAAATATGGCCAAAAATGGCGAGCTATGACGTGTCGGAAGAGACATGTAATTTATCAGGTGAATCACTCCAAGTGTTAAAATCAGAAAAAAGTAGACATATTACAGAGTTCGTCTCCATCTAGTTTGATGTTCATCCATTTTTGTACAAGCTCTGATGGTAATAAGTCATTCCAATGAAGCTTATCTTTCCAAAGATCTTGTAAGAGCATCCGATAACTACAGGAGATACAGAACGTAATGGGTCAAGTATTCTTATTATACTCGATAAAACAGATCTTTTAGTGGAGATGGTTAACGTGTCTAATGAGATTATACTAATAAATGTAAACCTATCTTGAGCTG
>JAPYYT010004259.1:0-10352 GCA_030522565.1 Ceratosolen corneri | reverse complement strand
AGAGAGAGAGAGAGAGAGAGAGAGAGAGAGAGAGAGTGAGAGAGTGAAACATAGACCGGGAGAGACAGAGAGAGAGAGAGATGGCAAATGCAGTAAACTAATCTCTGAAATAAAAGTCAGTTGTTGATCTATAAAGATTGGGGCAGAGTATGCGTTTATTCGCACGCATTCAACACACTAGCGTCTTACCATTTAGTGTGCATATCGTTAAATCGACGAGAATTGTGTTGGCCGCTCAATTCACACGTAGCGCAACAACAATCGACGCTTAAAAGCGAATAATTATATAATAGCAGACTAATGGTTTGCCAACAGTCGCAGTCCAGTAGTATTAGTATTAGTATTAGTAGTAGTAGCAGCAGCAGCGATCGTAGTTTGCAGTAGCAGTGCATAAAATAAAGGTTGTAAGAGAAGAGGCGACAGTAGCAACAAAGGCCGAGCACTAGTGGTATAATGGCAGTAATGGGACATTATCGAGTAACGCAGACTTACAGAGAGGCACGCATAACAAAGTGCCTCGCCTTCACCTTCCGACGCCCCCCCCCCTCACGGCATCGGAATCTCATTTTCATTAGCACGCTTTTCGACTTTGCTAGCGCGACTTACGTAAATAGCACGACTCGATAAAGATCGCGTTCGCGCCCCACATGTAATTCGAGCAGATCGATAGGGGCCGACTCGGGCTCTCGAGTCGGATGTCGTGACGCGCCGGGCCCCCGAAAAGGCCGAATTCCTCGGCCGTGGGCCTTCAAGGAGGACCCGCCGCGCAACGGGCCTTATCGCACTCGAAGATCGACGCCGACGACGGAGACGCGAGTCCGACTAGCGCCCGATAGCCATCGGGCTCCCATCCTCCCACCCTCCCTCCCACCCATACCTGTCTCCGTCACAGTGCCGGGGCCCCGATCTGCGTGACAAAAATCGTCTCTAGGCCGGTCCGGCGTTATTTATTCGCCAACTCGTCGGCATAACTCAAGCGCTTCATCGATGACATTTCCTCCCGATTGCTTTCGGCTCTACCAGGACCCAAACATACACATACATATACACACATGCATATACACACACATATATATATAGGTGCGTATAAACGTATATGTGTGTGTGTGTATATAGAGGCACGGAGGGGGAAGAAAGCTCGTTCCCAGAGCGTCGTAGTAGAGTATTTGTTTGTCCGGCTAGTTGAGCACTGGGGGCCTCCATATTTTTATCATCCTATTTGCATGAGACGACAAAGTGCGTATCGTAGGAACGTGAGAAGAGTGGCCGATAAGAGTATTAGGGCTGCTGGAAAATTTAATATAAAGTTTCTTGGGATAGGGCTGGTGGTGGTGTCGAAAAGCTCGAAAGTTTGTTGTGTCGAGAGCGTGAGATTGTTGGGTGGGTGGGCGAGCAAGAGAGAGAGAGCGGAGGGCAAAATGGTCATAGTGCCGAGACAAGGTGGTGCATCTACTTGGCGGCGTAGCAAGTGTTTGGATCGAGGCAAATGGGTGAAATGAGGTGGGCGTGGGCAGCCGAGGATCCATAATCCGAGGTTGTTAGCGGGGGGCGACGGGGGGCGGGCTAGAAATCGTAATTGGAAAAGCCCGTGTAATTATCGGCGACACGCGCGACTCTTAATCTCTCGAGAGGCTTTTGAACGCAGTGACGACAATCGTCGAGTGCGCGTACACGAGTTGATGTGTGTCGTGTGAGCTCGGGCAGATAACTCGTACGACGGAGCGCTGCTGCGTTCCTTGGTCTTTGTTGTTTACTTTTCAATTAAAACGTGATCGCGTATCGCGAGCGAGTCCGAAAAAAGGCACGTATTTGTAAACGCACTCGAATTGAGGAGAAATTATTGGACAAGTTGCTTCTGCGCTACATTACGGGGCTCGATATTGCGTTGAGCGGTGCGCGCGCACGTACGCGTAGGCTTGCATACGCGAGAAAAATGACGAAACGAAGCGCTTATCGCGTTACTTGTATATGCCGTTTGCGAGCGTCCGCTAAGCTTCGGATCATCTTGTTTCAAATTAGTCTTAAATAAATTGTGTATTTTTTTCTTATAAAAAGTGATTGGTAAGTGATTGGTGAAGGGAAGTGTTGATAGTGGTGCCCAAGACATGGCGGCTTTGTACTTTTATGTTTGTATTAGCGCGCGATCGCAAACGGCTATTTGACTGGAAATATTCAAATAATACTGGCCGATGTAACAGTGGCCGATGTAACAACAGTGGCCGATAGCTAACAGGGACACTAAAAATTTATGTTATTTCATCGTATAAAGAGCGTTTTCAAAATTCTCGTAGCTAACCATCTAGATTGCGCACCTCGAATTGCCTGAATTTTTCATTACTATGCTATTCGGGCCTACTTGCTTTATGGCTTTCAATAGTAAAAAGATTTTGATTTGAGTAAAAATAAGCATTTTAATTGCGAAAAACAACGAGAAAAAAGGGGGAAAAAAATGAAAAAACGCAATAAAAAATTATTCAATTGGGAAGATGTGCTTATCTGATTGCGATGTAAATATTCAGTACTGAAGTTGAAAACCCACGTGGGAAAATAAAGCAGAGGCAATGTGTGGCATGATCACTTGTATTTTAATAGGTTTTAATAAAAATTCTTTTTTGCCAAACGTAAATGTAACAATATATTCAATAACGGAATGTCAAAAATATTAGAAACTCATACGTAGAGCAAACATTTTACGCATCACATACATATATCGATCTATTACAAATTTATAAAAGAAAATTATGAAAATTAGAAAATATAGTAATTATAAAAATTCCAAACTGACATTTAATATTCTCGATAATAATAAAATACCTCAACTACGTTCTATTGTCTAAAAAAAAAAAAAAATGTTTGAAATTATTCTAATTATTCGAATAAAAATGTATTCTGAACAACAACGTTACTCCTCATTATTATATCTTTCTTGTTCACCCTGACATTTTACATACTTTCAATCAAATAATAGATCGACAATAGATCTTTAATACATCTGTCAATGCATGGGCCTAATTTGCCATAAAAATATATAAACAAATTCAAATAATCAAAGCAATAGTCCTTGATATCATGTTACCGTAGCACACCTTTTTCATCTTTCTCAAACCAATTTCATCCATATATATATATATATATATATATATATATATATATATATATATATATATGTATATGTCTATATATAATAATTAAATCAAACGGATTATACACTGAGATATAGTAAATCGTTTATAAATTATCCCGAATTGTAGGCCTTACCCTGAGACTTAAATATTGTCAAAGAGTATTTTGAGCATTGCTTACTTTTGTCTAATGAAATTTCATAAATTTACGATCAACAAATACAATGATCGCTAATATTAGTGAATAACTAGCATAAAACTTACTATTTCTATTATTTAACGATACATCGAGTTTTGATTTGCCAAATTCTCAAATGCTTATCTTTCCCGCGAATACGATCTCAGTGAGAGGAAACGCGAATTTTACGATGCTCAAGCTACATTATGTGAAAATAATTACCGGCGAGAATGATTTTTCTAATTGCGATAATTCACGATTACAGTACTCGTTACGCAGCAACATTTTGACAGACGACAACTTCTATTTCTAGTCTAAACTAACACTGTATTAATGATAATTTCACGTAGTATCTACGACATTTTAGCGTAATGAACTGTTCTACTTTTTTAGGTCTATTAATATAAAAGCTTCGTTAAAAGCTTATTAACTTTCTAAAATGCAATATTTACAATAAATTAATCATGCGTAATAATAGAGTATTAGTAAAAATTTCAGATAAGCATAAGCGTGTAAAGTTGTAGTTGAGTCGATATTGAATAGAATACTTAGCCATTGGAGTATATTTCACTGTATAAACTTGAATATGATTTTCGCCACACTATCGACTACCATATTATTAGTGTGTAAATTCGTTTATGAAAAAAAGGAAGAGGTTGATTGAAATTTTAGAGCGCTCTCTCTCTGGCACACAGAAGCTAATGGGGGCCTAGTATTCGAGGGCCAAGTAAACTTTTCGTCAGCGCGCAACGACATTATTTAACGCAAAGCAGAGGTCGAGTGGATAAGCCGGTGTGTCGCTTCTCGAGAAGCTTAACTTCACTATTAAATAGTGTTGGGAGGGCGCGGTCATGAATCCAATGGCGATGAGCCAAGGGATGAAAACTAACGCGGGGCAATGAGGCGAGGCTCGCGTGCCTCGAATTTCTTAATGCGACGTAGCGCCGCTCCTGCCTATCCTGACAATCTGCCAGGGTTCGGAGCGAGTCCCCGCTGTCACGGGGAAGCTCCTTGGCAGTCGCAAATGATATAGCGTTGTAATGAGAAATGGCGAACCTATCCACTTAGTTGCCTTATGACAAAATAATGTCTTCAAAGGATGCTCCTGGCATGTGCGCATTGCGGGTCGAGCGAGGTCACCGATCGCCATATTATTTGCAAATGAAATTGATAAGTGAGGCTGAGATGCGTTTGTGAAAGTAGTGAAATTGTTGAGTGTATTTGATGTTGAGTTCGGTCGACAATTATTGATTATCGTACAATGTTGATCGATTGTCATTTGTTACAAAAACGATTATAAACATGAATAGCGTGTATAATAACGATCCGATAATCCGTTCCGATTATGTCATGAGGATGCAATTTAATGTGAAATTTCATTCTAATGTAGTGTGCAATACGATCATTAGGATACATTCAAGCTTTGCCACGTAAAGACAACAAATTTTATTATTGCCACATTGCTGACAAATTAGAATTATGTAAGTGCGAAGGGTGATATCTTGCAGAATGCAAGTGAAAGCATTCAATTCGCTTCGAAATAAAGTGTTTAAAAAAATATTTAAAGTCCAGAGAGGCAGAAAAAAACATTGGAAATATATGAAATTATGAACTGCAAAACTTCATGCTTCACCCAATGCATTTATGGCAATAATTGAATAACAAGGAGTTAATGGAGCAAAATTTGTAATTAAAGTATGATAGCGAAAGACCTTACGTAGACTAAAATGGAGGTGACAAAAATGAAATTAAGCTTCAATGAAGTGATTGTGTTGGCAAACTCATGGAAAACATTTAATGTAAAATTAAAGTGTGGGTACTCCGTTACCAATGATATTTCAATTTCCTAATATCAAGGAAATAATGATTGCTGTACTTTATATGTGAACATAGATATCGTAAATGTGAAAACAAAGTTACACGAAAATTATTTAAATATACAATCTCCCCTATACTGATATGATTACTCGAAAGAATAAAAATAAGTAACGAATATATAAAACCTCTATCGTATATGATTTACTTGTCTGTTTCATTGGAAGATAATTGTATAATCAATTAGCACGCGAATTTAAAATATTATAATGCACATAAAATAATAACATAATAACATAAATATGATAACATAAAATTCATACAAACATCTAAGTTTTAAATACAATATTTAATATAAAATACTTGCAATTATTTGCAATTAGATGCAATTCAGCGTTGCTTAATATTCGTAATTAATGGACAGATCAAACAATAAATGATATTTCCAAATGAACAATTAATAATTTTATAGTTCGAAGAACCTTAATTATTTCATTACATAATAATAATGATAACAATGATAATGATAATAATGATAATAATAATGATAATAATAATTACAACAACAACGGCAACAACAACGATAACAATAACAATAATAATAGTGATAATCGCGGTAAAAGTTTTGCTGGAAATATAACAAGGGAGTAGATCTTTCATTAATACTGTAAACGAAATCCTCTTTTCTTGAACGAAATGAAACTTTTTATAAAGACGGCATTTGAAAGCGAAACCGTGAGCTTTTAATAAAATACTTTCGAGTTTTTTGATAAATTACATTTTTCTTATAATTCTGACTATTAACATTTGTTAGCGAGCATAGAAGGTTTAAAACTATAATGCGTTCAGCTATTTGTAATAGAGGCACTAAATCTTTATGAAAAAAGTGTAATATGAATTATAGACCCATTTATATATATATAAATAAACTTTTTTTAATGCCATTTTGGCCTGTGTTTTTCACATTGAAAAATTTTTATTTTTGATAGCCTGCAGATTGATATCCAAGCTCGAGTTAATGATAAAAGATTATGCTCATGTTCTAACGCGTAGGTATGGATGAAAAATGTGAATATAAAATTGTAGTGTTCTTTATTAAAATTCGCGCCATATAGTTCAATGTTTATAGTTTCGTTTGTCAGAATGGAAGAAAAAAAAAGTTGACACGAGGTTTCATAAGCATACTTGATATTCTCTGTGTCACGCGAATGAGTATTCGTTTAAAATTAACGATCTATAAAGCAAGATCTCTTAATAGACTCGGAGGAGGATTGAGCTTCTTAGCTACTGGAATGGCTGATTTCTCATAAGGTGATCGTATCTATGGAATGCCGTACATTAGTGAAGGTAGACAAGGAACGAGCACGAGTTGATCGAAAATATCGGCATACCGAAACTAATGTCCGATAGACATTTGGCTTAAAGAATAGTTAATAGAGCCAAGTTACGACTTCTGTCTCATTAATCGGGCAAACTTCACGCCAAGCATACACTATAAATACACGATCATTCCTTCTTTTATCGATCAATAGCTACTCTACAAAATGTCCAGTGTTTTGCCCTTAACATTTAATTCGATAAAATTTATGCATAAAGATTAATTGGCATTATAATTTATTCGCTCGTTTATTTTTAGAACTGTTTGTTTGATTTATTCTCCTCGCAGGAAGTTCGTACATTGTCCCAGAAAGTAATTCTTGTAAATAAATACGTAATTAAATTTATGCGCATTGATCTTTAACTTTAAAGTTTCAGATTCGCATTAAATGTAAAGATATTAAATTGCCTACGCTATCTCTTTGTATGTGAAAACATCGTATTTTATTAGCTGCAAATTAATCATTATCTCTATTTCCTATGTAGATTTTAAAATAAACAACAGCGTTGTAATTACATTTCCGTTGTATCGCTGCATCGATAACAGTGTCGAAGTTTATAATCCAAACAAAGCCGACGTATAAAAACAATTGCATGTAAAAAAAAACAATTACACACGCATGCGTACAGAGGCATTTAAGTGGTAAACAAAAATTTTGATAATAATCACGTACTCATACGCATCATCGGTTTAACTAATTTAACGTTATTATCGTTCCATTGAATAAGAAAGAGCGGATCAATCGAATCTTATTTTCACCCCAACATCGCGCCTCGACATCCTGTCGCACGATATCGGCTTAACGCGACTTTACGCCAAACGTGCGAATCTTCGCTCGCACGCACCTTGCAAAATCGCTCCGGAAGCGAGTGCCGATAAACCCGGATCGCCTCCGATATATCGGCTCCCAAAGAAACGGAAAAACGGGGCGAAGCCCATACGCTAAGTGATACGAGGCGAGCGCAAATGGGCGGCCGGCCGACAAAACTGCGGGATTCGAGGATTGGTGTCACAAACTGGCCGACGACGTCGCCCCCCTCCCCTCCCCACCCCTCCCCTCAACCGTCGCTCGCAACCACCCACCCACCCACCCACCCACCGAGCCCCCTTCGTCGGGTAAGCGGACGGTTCCGCCTCGAGAGCCGAAGCGGGCGCACTGATAAGAGCAGTGGCAAGGCCGTTATCGCGATCAGCGCTCGGCCACGTCGCACGATAACGATAACAAACTCCGCGGGCCCTCCTCCCCCCGACCGCCGCCTCCGCTTCCTCCCTCTGTTTATCCTAGTTGCGCACACCTATGCGCCCGACGACAATGACTTTTCGCGCGCACGCCTCTCTCGAGGAGCCGAGGCCGAGTGTACCGACCACGAGCACACCGACGTTGGCTGCTACTACGCTTTTGCCCAGCACTCGTGAATATTTCGTGTCAAAGGGGCCGTCCGTTGCGCGCATGAGGCTGGAAAATTCCTAGGGCTTTGTCTAGCTTCTTTTCTTCCCTCCCCACTAAGAACAAATCGCTTAATGCACTGGCATTGCGTAATGCGCGCTACGACCTTTACCAACCAACTGCCAAATGCACGATACGAGGAGGCGTGGAGCGAGTGCGTTTATCGCGATGCTCTGTAATAAAAAAAATGTCGATAATACTAACGGGCATTTTACATTTACATGGCATTTTTTAAATAATTTTTATACGCTCTGTTTATATAACCGCACCGGGATATTCGGGATGATTTATCCGTTTGATCCAAAGATCGTGTTGCGCCGAGATATGTTGAGATTTAATCAGAAGCTACGTACGGCACACTGTTCGTCGCGAAATTACGTCATATTATGGAAATTGTTTTCAATGGTAAAAGATTCTAGTCTGGGGCTTCCTCGTGATGATTGTCTTGAAATTTTCGCGGACAATAGAGTTGGCTATTCTATGAGAAAATTAATTGCTTTCTTAACCTTTCGTGATCGTGGAATATTCTCTAGTTTTATTCAACAAATGACTCCGAGGCTCTTAAGCATAGCCTCAAACAATCAATAAGCAATTAAAAACTCATCTCTCGTTAAATAATATTTGATTACATTATGAAATTCAAATGAATTAATAGGCTTTTCATCGTATCGATGTCAAATTATCTACCAACATATTCGAATTATTGAAATATCGAAAGATATCAATAAAAAATTAAGTAGTAGGAAAGGATCGAGCAGACTGTATTATTATACTTAAATGATATATTATTAACATTGTAAATCATTGAGTGGAGTAAATACTACGTACGCTGTTTATCCAATTGTGTGAAAAATTTTAATTTTACACTATACTCACTGATTGCTAGTGCGCTTTATTTACATAAAATGAAAGAGCAAATAATAAATTAATAACAAGGATAATAAGGATGAATTTAAATCGTCATTGGAGAAATGATAGGGAAAGCGTTAGTTATCGGTCTTATAAAAACCTACTTTCAACACCGGAGCTAATGCACTATCAATTTTGCAATTTTGCATCCTCGCCTACGAACTTTTCACTTCCACCAAAGCAACCTTTCGTATGTTGGCCCAATGAACTGTTGATATTCTAATTTTGAAGAAAACCCAAATGACTGGTTATAAGCACGTAATTCGTAGTTACAGTTACGTATTTAACGAGGAGGTTATCAACCTTTTGAATATTCTTCCACAAATTTCATTATCCGATCATATTATATTTTAGAATATACTACATTAGCATGGAAATAGTATAGGAGATTTGAATTCCTTGAGAATGACTAATATAATAATTAGTTTATATCACGTGGAGTAATATTAAAAATACATTGTCTAATACATACTAATCTAATACTGAATCTAAGTAAAAATACAGATGACGTTGTAAAGCGATTGTTAATTATTTTTAGCGCATCTTTGCAATTCCAGTATTTCACTACGGAAATCGTAATAAGTACAACAGTGCCAAACACTCCGTGAAATATTTTATTCTTTCTCCACTACATCATGCCCATTCAATGCACAAGAATACTCACACGCGACAAAAGATTAGTTGCCCAAAAATACATTCACTCAAACATATAATATAATTCACATTTGTATTTCATTTCTATTACAACTAATCTGTTCAACTCACTAAATCAGTGCTATTAAGCTGGTATGTCGATAAAAATCAAATAACGGTTTCTCAAAATATAAGGGAATATCCATTTGCCTATAAACTTATCAACTTGCATTAACGCTTAAAGTATGAAACTACGAGCAGAAACTTTCTTTCCCAAGTGTGGGAATTCCTTGATTATAAGGAAATCATTGCATTTAAAGATTTATCGAAAATTACATGAAATATTGAAAGGCATACACACCGAGCCTCAAGCTTTTGGCGAAAAATTAGAGGCGCAAAAATTACAAGCAAGCTCGTAATGTCATAAATCGAAGACATGATTCGCTAATTATAAATTCACTCAATCTCAATATGTGCCACTGCCCAATGACTTTGCAATCGTGGCAGCTGAGCTAAAACTCTGTACTCCCTGTACATTTTCTTCTCCGCGTGTACGCACTTTATGCTGCTCGGCAACATCTATACACGAATATGCCGTTTTTTTCCCGAGCTTTAATCATCCTCTTATGGTTTCTAAGTTTCGAAAGTCGTATCGTGAACATTTTTTGATCCCGGGCCTACTTCATAATTAATGCACTCATTTATATTTCATTTTTTACCCTCACGTATCACGCTGTCATCTCGAGTCGCTCCGACGGACTTTATTTCTTGGACATTCTGTGCAATCTATCATATGTTCTAATTTCTGCGGGAGAAAGTGGAAAGTGCGATAATTTTAGCACGGCGACTTTGGCCGCGGCGATTAGGTGC
>JAPYYT010004258.1:0-22801 GCA_030522565.1 Ceratosolen corneri | reverse complement strand
ATATATATATATATATATATATATATATATATATATATATATATATATACACATATATATATATATATGTACATGTATGAGTTCCGATATGATCTGATAGTCTCAGTTCTGCTTCGTTCATAGTGCCTAATATTCAAAAACGTCGGTTTTCAAATGGCACACTCATACTTTGACAGGCAATATCTCGACGGCACCTCCACATTCGCGAGCGTTCGCCTTACATACATACAATGTGTTCGACGGCGTATCCTCCACAAAGCCAATCGATTTCCAAGAATTCGTGTTTAACGAAACGAAACTTCCGTCTAGAGGCGGCGTGGGCAGGCCTCTATCAACGACTTTATCGTACATTTTAAAAGCAAGATCCTCTTCTTAATCTAAATATGGTGTGAGCTTCCACGAGGCCTCGTTCCAAGTCGAAAAGCGGGCCCGGGCCCAGGCTGCAGGGGACGAGCCCACAAGCGGACGCGACGGGGGCGGGTGGTCGGGTGGTGGTGGTGGTGGGGGATAGTAGTATCGCGAGTCCCTCGGTAATCGGAAGGAAGGTGATTGCCCAACCGGTCAAGTCGCCGGTCAAGTCGCCGGTTAAGGCGCTCGTTATGGGAGGCCCCGAGGAGTCGGGGGACCCTCGCCACGTAAAAGTTGCGGAAGACGTGGCGAGCGCGTGGGTCTCGCGTCCCTGGTGTCACTTCAAATAGCCGACTCGCGAAACCAAATGGACAGCGAGGATGAGGTAATGTTTCGCGGACGCATGGAGCTTTCCTTTGTCGTCGAGATGTTATTGGAGTTGCAAGTACGTGGAATTGTCGATTGTAAGGGAAAGCGGTAAATAAATGATGCACGGGCGCAACGACGATTATTATTATTATTGTTATTATGACAAATTGTGCTTTTGATATAATTGGATTTTGCGTGAATTTTGCATCGAGAAAACTCGGACGTGCCGTCGCCAGGCACTGAAACTTATTATTATAATATTTGAATAATAATGATGATTAATACTACTATTACTATTGTTATTATTATTGTTGTCGTTGTCGTTGTTGTTGTTGTTGTTGTAACTGTTGCTGCCGTCGTTGGGAAATGATTGTGGGGCATAAATTAATTTCCGAGCCTTACTTTAACACTAATTCAATGTATTGTTCATTATCTACGCTTTCGCTTATATCTAAATTCTCATTATTTCCTCGATTTCCTCTTGCCTTATTTAAAGATCCTTTATATCCCGGTTGTTCTTGGACAATTACATTACAAATAATTAAATTATTCATAGAATACTATTATTAATGAGTATAAAACATTTATCTCGATATTACATCATTTGCTGTAGAGTTCGTGCGGTGGATCTTCGCTCCAAATACTTGGAGGCAGCCAAATTATTATTATTATTGCATGAATTATTCTATGAATTATTGTCTCGATAATAATATCGTCAAATTCTTCTCGATTTATGCTGTTTGCAGGATTTATTGTTACAGTCGTATATTCATCCGCTTACCTCTGAGATTTCGTAAGAAAGCGTCGAATTAAAATGCTCATAAATAATGGACTGTCATAAAATTCCAATGATTTTTCTTACTTTTAATGCTCCTTCTCATTCGACCAGTTTAACAAAAGTCACCATTTTATTGGCGATATATCCACTATCTCTCTCTTAAAATCTGAAATATCAGCCTAGGCCATATGCATCTGTTATAACATGTTACATTACTCTTGTCAGAGACCCGCCTCCCACTTTCGGCCTCTCATCCTCTCTCTCTCTCATGAATGGATCCAATAAATATAAGAGACGCTTACGCCATTTCTCGTCTCAATTCATTATGTATCTCGAGCCGTTCCTGATACGTTTTTACAACTTGTATATTCAAAGTAAGGTCACAATAGAATATATATATTCGTTCCCTTGATTTACTAACTGCAAGGAAATATTCATTTCCCCATATTTCAAATCTCCCGACTTGATAGTTAAGAAATCTTTGTGCGTTGTGTGAACATGTCCATGAATCGTGTGTGTATGTTGTGCTCCATATCATAGCATCGGGACGCAATTTACGTAATTCATTCGTTAATCGTAATGTATTCCTTGTGTGAATTATAATAGAAATTGTCGTTTAGGATGATCATTATAATGACTTTGGTGCTATCTTGTTAGGGTTTAATTATTCCGGTCACACGAGGTATAAACGAATTTCAAGCAATTTTCCTTTATTGTCCTCGAGTTTTTCCTCCTCTCTTATTGTCTCATTGCCCTTTTCATGTCATAAGCCTTGGCATTGACTACGCTCGCCTCGTTGCCAAACAATTAAGCCAACTATATAACCTCCCTATATAATATAATATACCTTCCAAAGTAATTCAAGCTCACTTCGATATCCTCGTAATCGGCCGAAGCGTGCATTTAGACGCGAGAACTCTCCAACATTTCACTCAAGCACGAAAAATAATGAAAATGTGTCGAAAATCTCTACAATGCTATACTTTAACGGGACTTTGAAAATTCAACGAAAGATCCATCATCGCAGTTTTTCATGTATTTGTTCGAGCAGAATTCAAATTTTCAATCTCCAACGTTTAATTTTGCAAAATCCCATACTTAATTGAAAAACTGTCATGTAAAACTTTGCGCGTGCCTACTTTAATCTCGAAAACGATAAAATTTCACTCAGTGATAAAGGCACTTTAGTACATCCTACATCATCTTTTCGTTTAATTGACAGAGAGACGATGCAGGGATGTTCTATAGCAAAGTAATTTTCTTTTATCTATACTCTCCACTTCTTCCTTTGAATAACGTCGGCTGCAATTTTTCGATGCAAAACTACCTGAATGCAGCCATTCGATGTCGATTATTTCAGGTTTATTATACACTGTTGATGGTCGGATTCCACCAAAAGGCATTTAAAAATTGCCTGGCAAACAAGACGAGTGTGTAGCTGCCTTTGAGCCTGTCATCCTATTTAACAACGGAGAATAAACAATAAGGCCCTTAACTTAAATAAAACTCCAGGCCCACCCAATTTCTCGAATAGATAATACTTGTGCTCAGCCCCCACGGGAAATAACCGCGTAACGTCAGCGCAACCTCGACCCGAATTGCCGCGATAGGCCGCGAGCTTCGCTTCCGCTGCAAAAAATGATCGGCCGATGGGCCCGTCAATGGAGAGTCTTGGACGGGCCAAAGCTCCCCAAGCTCCATGCAACACCTCCAACTCGCCAATCCACTTGGAGATTTCGTCGAGATATTTGGCGAAGGGAGGCGAGAGCACAGGTGGGAAAAGCCGCTCTAGAGCACCGGCACGCGCTTCCTTTTATCGGTGGAGGTTGAGCGCGCGAGGAAGGGAAGTAGGGGACGTCGCCCGGGCGGATCGGAGGAGAGAGAGAGAGGAGTGCGTGGTGGCGGTGTGTGGGTGTGTCTCGGGCGAGAGCTCGGGAGAAAAGCGAATGGTGTAGTCGAATGCTCGTTTAGAGTGGATAAGTGGAGGCGAGGGTTATTTACTGGTCGAGCGGTTTTCAGCCTCGAAAATGAGATTTTGCTATAATAGAGGAGGTAGCCTGCCTATTCACAGGGCATATCAATGGTGAATCGAGGCGTTCGTACGCTGCGGTAATAAACCATTGGTCAATAGTTGAGGATCCGTGTATAGTTTGCGTGTCGTTCAAGTGTTGTGTAAAGGCTGGCGTATGTAAGGCCTGTTGGAGTATGGGTGGAGCGGTCGCCAAGAGATTTAATAAGCGCGAGTATCTCGGTGGATTTGAGATGGTGAGTTATCGCAGTTTTAAATTGAAACTTTATATCGGCGAGTGCGAAAGAAGCCTCGAGCTCCAACATTTGTCCGCCCGTATTGGAAGTTGTGGAATAATTCGTCGGGGCTTTTTAAAAACGGCGCGTCCAATGACTTACGATCTTAATGGGACATTACGTAATGAGTGCTCGCTGTGCGTTCGGTCATTAGATAAATCCAACACTTTAATATAATATCTCCATTTCTGTTTATTGTCACCTTATTTCACCTCTTTCCTTCTCTTCTTCTTGCTGTTCTTTTTTGCTTTTACGTACCCATCATCCTTCTAATCATATTCTTCCAACTGCGACGCTACTCCTACTCCTAATGCATTCGCTATTTTATTCTTTATTTATCTGTTCCGCGGCTATAATGCACGTTTTATTTGTTTTGAAATTTCCGTGCCTATCGTAAGCTTCATTATTGAACTATAAAATGCCGTTTGAAAAATGGCTCAAATGGATTCTTTAGTAATAGAACTGGAAATTGAAAGTCCCTTACACGTGTACTTGCTCGAGCTATTCATCTGATCTCGTAAAATAAAGGAAATAATAAAGTTGATGAAGCAAAAAAAAAGAAGAAAAAAAAACAATGATAAGCTCATATAGTACGTATCTTGCACTATAGGTTAATATTCGTATTCCAGGAGCTATGCTTTGAGTGTTTTTTTTTCTTCTTTTTTTTCTCTCTCATTCTTTTAACAGGAAAGTTTTCCTCTAAACCTTCCTAGCTTATGCAATTCATAATTGTCCCATGAAATATAAGGCCTATATCACAGTTACGATATTATTCATTTATCTCCCGCTTATTTTGATCACCCTGACAATTTCTATTTATTCCTCGGCCAATTATGATTTCTTATATATATATATAGGTGTGCACGCGCGCGCTTAGATATAATTTCTGGGTCATAAAATCGTGGGAAAAAATCGCTTAAAACTTTACAGCAGCCGCCATAAGGCTCAAGAGTGCGAGCAGACAATTTCGTTGGCAATAAAATAATTCCTAGACAACTTCGCGATCGCTTATCCGCCAGATCGAGTGAGCGACGGCTTTAATGGCACGAAGCGCCGATAAAGTGAAAACTGCATTCTTTCAATAAGCGAAACGAAGGCGACAAAAGCCAAATGCAAAGTAGCACGACAGAGGCCAGGATGCCCAACGCACACGGAAGCCTCGGGAGCGCTCGCTTACGTCACCGCCGCCGCCGCCGCCGCCGCATATTTGCTTACAATGGTTGGGGAAAAAAGCGGGAGCGGAAGCACCTGCTAAGCCCATTGACACACATTAAATTGAATGAATATCCCCATCTCGAGCAGGACGTGGCTCTCGCGCGCACGAGCTCCAATGCCCGATTATAAAGGGCGCGGTAGAATATTTATCAGCAGGAGCGCGCTACCGCGGTACGGGCGCACCAGTGGAAGCGGCCCCATGAATGGCCCGGGGGGGGCAAACGATTAAGCAGGCGCGCACAGGTAACAGGCCGATCCACAAAAGAGGCACGCACGCCAATGTGCAGCGCGCGCGCGCGCGCGCGCTAATAATAGAGCGAACGGGAGCGTCCGCCTCGAGGAGGATGGGGAGCAGGATGAGGAGGAGGAGGAGGATGGGGAGCAGGAGGGGCGGGCGGGAGTCCCTCTCGAGCCGAAGAAGCATGTAGGACTTGCACTCGTGGGTCGGACTCGAGGGGGACCAAGTGTGTTGGCGATTTGCGCTGCAGCTCGTTTTGCAGCGGCGGCGTCGAGACGCGAGTGACCTGGTTAGCGGAAACTCTTGTTGTCGAGGGTGAGTTGGCTGGTTTCTCGTGGCCCTCCGACGTGGACATCCGACGACAAACGTCGCGGTGTCCGTCTCCTTCACGCATCGAGGACACGGGGACGACGCTGGGGCTCGAGTTTCGAGGTCCCGAGGAGGCGGAGACGCCTGGGCCGCAGCTTCGTCGATGAAATAATTAGAGCGCGAGTACTCGGACGCTATGAAAAACGGCCGACTCGTCGATCCCCGTATCCTCGAGCTCAAAATGAGCAACCCGCTCACGATAAAAGCCACGGTCCAGCAAAGTGACAAGGTCATTACCATACAACGCAACCTGCCCTCGCACAATCACTCGTATTAGGCAGTATTAGGGACGAAAAACAGTGGGACTCGGTTGGTTACTTTTTCAACTACGACTTGGATAGTTTGACCTGAGCTCTCTCTCTCTCACACACACAGCGTGGAGAGTAGAATCGCGATAGAGTGCGGTCGGTGTATCTGTCGAGTAGAGCGAGGCAGGAAGCGGCGGAGGTCGTGGCGAACGGGAGACGTCAACAGCAGCAGCAGCAGCGGCAGTGGCAGCTCGCGGCGTCGAGTGACCGAGTCGACGGGATTCCGCGTCGCTTGACATCTCGGCAGGCTCGCCGCGGGTATCGATCGGCGCACTTGGGCCGTCAGCTGCTGGGACACGGGGCGGCCTGACGAGGAGCGTCGCGGGGTCGCGCATCTGCTGCCGACCTAATGACGGCCGCGATTTGTCCGTCGGGCGGCGATCGAGGGGTTGGGACGTAAGCTCCGGGCGCACTGGCACCGAGTTCGCGGCTATTTTTAATTCGCGGCCCAAGCTCCGCTCGTCGATGTCGATTGGCCGGTGCGTCGACCGCGTGCGCACGCACGCGGAGCGGCGATTTCGCGCGCGGAGCGGCTACGTGGGACAGAGGCGCACTCCCGAGGGGAAACAATTTGGTAAATTACGTCGAGTATTTGCGTGAAGTCTATTATATAAATAATCCGTTGGGTTAAGATTACAGGCGGCTCCGCGGTTATTTCAGCGAGCGCCGCTCATGTTCGCCGATGCCTCTGCCCTATCGAGTGCTTGTAATCTTAATTGAGGCAAATGTTTATTTAATACCGCCGGGGCGAATACTTACCGGAATTTAATACACCATTTCTTTTTCTTTCCCTTCCTCTCTTCGTCTTTCTTTTCCTTTCGTTTCTTCGCTTTGTTTCTACCTGTTTGTGCGCGCACTTTGGCTTTAATTAATTAAACGAGCGGCGCTCGGGCTTTCGGCTGCTTGGGCTGGATATTATATTGGCGAGCCGCGCGCTGCCTTTCGATTATAATTAACCTACGACAAAGTTTTAATCGAAGGCCAGGATCGGCCTCGCGAGCGTATTCGGCTTAGTTTATGTAATGGCATCTAGGAAAATTATCGGTGCGCCTTGCGTCTTATTAGTCGTTATCCGTGTATCGCGGTGCGGCGCGGTTTCATTAAAAAAGAAAGAAAAAAATTGGCGAGCCTCGAGGGAAAAATTGACGAGCGGTTGAGGAAGGAGCGAGGAATGCGCGTCGATAATATCTGAAAAGTATTCCTCGGCTCTCGCTTGTTTATATTAATTCTCCTTGCGCAAAGGCTCAAAAGTATCGGCTCCGAACTAATTGCGCCGATCGCGGAAACGGCTAATTAATCCGAAATTAAGGTGTAGCCGCACAAGCCATAAGACCAAGCTTATCTAAACCTCCCTTTCAGCGGGCTAGGCGCACAACCTCACTCGTGGGCCTCCAATAATTTTGATAAAATAACGTTGATCGATGTCGGATGGATAATGGATGAGTAGGAGGCAGCCACCGGTCCGCGCCAATACGAAAAAAGTTTCGAATGCCCAGTCAACGCGCTGGCGAATTGAGATTCGTAGCGAGCGAACCTCGAACTCCGAGGCTCCCACGTGACGAGTCAAGATAGGCATCGGTGCCGCATGCTCAAAAAAGCCTTAAATTTCAGGTTTAATTCGACCGCCAAGCGCCGCACAATCTAGAAACGAGCCTCACAGAGTCTAAAATTGAAAGAAGACGATACCGGGAGCTTCCTATTACCGCCCCTACGTAACGACGCTCCCGGCCCCACAAGGAGGCCGAGGAATTTCGGAACTCCTCCCGTAATGCTCCTCTCTGTGTCCTTGTTGTTCCCGCGCGCAACGACAAATTAACGTCAATTACCGGGAGGCGAATTGTCGAGGAGGAGATCGCGAGGAGATAACGTCGGCGGATAATATTTGCGGCCATTTAATTGGCTCGTTGTTTGCGGGAGGGAGGGCGGTGAACCGGGGGTTGGCGAGGGTGCGGGGGATGGGGATGGGGGGGGGAATAGGCAGTTTGGCCTAGTCGTGAACATCGATCCGTTCGTTTGGCGTCACTTCGGTGCGTCGCAGGGTTGTTGTTGTTTGTTTGTTTATCTAATTTAAGGGCGAGAGTTGCGCATCGTCTTATTTTGGAGTAATTGGATTTTGCTGGGCGGGCTCTGTAAATATTCGATTAATGTGATTGTCCGTGGGTGTAAGGAGCCGGTAGGCGTGCGAATGAAGCCTCGGGTCCAGCCTATTTAATGCAATAATGCTTTAACGATGCATTTCAAGGCAGCCAGATTTAAAATTTTTGTGAATAGGCAGGCGTAAATAAATCACTCCTTTGTGCAATTGTGATTCGCGGCGCTAAAAAGGATTCGTTCGCGTTCGGAATGGCGCGCGTGCGCGCGCAACTGTGCGGCTAGACGCGCTCACGGGAGATTATGATGGCGATGTGTGCGCGAGTGTGCGCGCACATAATTAATAAATAAATAATAAATTCGGGCCATTAGGCTTTGTATTGTCGACGAATATAAATTTTGCGGGCGCCTTTATTTTCCAATATTATTCAGGCTTTCGCGCGTACGTGACGTGCCTGCACTTCTTCGTCTTTAAATCTTATCGATTATTTCGGACCGTTACAACGATTATTTACAGCGAATTATTTAATTATTTAATAGCTGTAGTTTGAGATGCGAGTGCAATAAGTTTTGGGCAAGAAAGTAACGAGAGTGCAAACATTAGCACGTTGCGTAATAATATAGGTCACTTCCTTAATAAACCGTAATGATAAAACTTAAATAAAATAGGCTTTCGTGTTTGTGAAATTGCGCTGCAGAAAAATTTCCTTCCACTCGCTTGATATTCCTGCCAATGCAGACAATATTTTTCTCGGCATTTATGATTTATTCGCATCAGGATTGCTCATTGAAATTCCTAGTGATAATAATGTTTAATTATCTCGATATTCCGTAAATTTAAAAACGCGTGAACCATGGCAATGTAGATTGAAAGCGTTGGCTTACAATGAATTTCCAGTGATTATAATCACTGGATTTTTTAAACCGTATGCATATATAATAGATACCTAACCATATCACTGCATTTTAAATAAAAAAATTCTTTTATTGCTGTTTCAGGTAAGTGGATTGCACTAAAGGGCGTCAAAAATGGTATTTTTTGCACTCGCTACTACTACTACTACTACTACTACTACTACTACTCTACTACTACTACTACTACTACTACTACTACTACTACTACTACTACTACTACTACTACTACTACTACTACTACTACTACTACTTTTCCGACGACTACAAATACCACGAATACCATTACTACTACTACTACTACTATTTTTCTGACTACTACTACTACCACGAATACCATTACTACTACTGCTACTACTACTACTACTAATACTAGTACCATTACTGCTGTTGCTGCTGTTGAGACAACTACTACTACTACTACGAGTGAGTGGAAAGCTGTGCGTACAATTATGGCTAATAATTCCTTTAAGGCTAATATCACATAATTATATATTATTTAAAATTCAATAATTCTCATTGTTAAAAGAACCCGTTATATTTTCAAAAGTTACAATATCGCTTGTTCGATGCAACAGCGCTCATTACATAATCCGGCAAATACCAGGAAAATCGGTATTATCCATTGGCTGTAATCCCGAACCGGAAACTCGACGAATATCCAGGCTGGCTTGATGAAATTTTCTCACAAAAATCTGTCCAGTCATCGGTGAACTTGGCTCACGTTCGTCCGCTAACAAGAAATCATACCTCCGGGAGCGAAGGGGTGATGGCGGGCGGTCGGGGGGCGGGCGGAGGTGAGGTGGGTGAGGAAGCGCGAGCCCGGGCATTTGATTAGCCGGAGCGTGAATAATTTGTGCGCTGGATCGAGCCAATCAATTGGATCGCTCGCGTTTCCAAGTGCATTCCGGCTTTTCGGCACGTATTGATTTTTACGACGGCCGTATCTCTCGCCACGACCGAACCTCTTTTGACGTGTGCGCGTTGTTTTTATGGCGTCGTACGTTGAGGACTTTGAAGGCGGAAGAGGATGGCCGGTGGGGGGGACGGGGGGTGGCGATGTTTCGCCGCCGCGGTTCGTTAGGTCGGCACTGCCTGACCTGGAAGTCTCGATTTACTGGAATCGGACTTTGTTCCCCCTTACCTCGGCTCGATATCGCGGGAACGGGTAAGAGTGCTGGAGGTGGGAGGTGGGAGGGGGTGAGGGATGGCACCTCCGACGCGGGCATTCGGTGACATGTCTTCAAAATTTTGCCGCTGCGATCGAATGGCCGTTTAATGTGCAATCATACGCGAGTAATTTGGATGTTAGGGCTTTAGGTTGCGAGCGTCGAGTGTTCTAAAAATAATCAATTAGGCAGATGTTTCATACGATTTCCTTCTCATTCTCCAGCTCCACCAAAGTCCATAAAAATACTTTTATTTTACGTGCGCGTTTGTAGTCTCCTTAAACGTGAAACCTCATATATATATATATATATATTGAGACACCTTCTTCGCGAAGAAACAGAATATTCTTGATTGAAATTTTCAAGTCTCGTAATAGTGCGCCCGAAGCACGTGTCTCAGTTGAAAATTTCACTTATTTCACTGACCGTATGATTAAAATGAGTAATCATGAAGTTCAATAATCTGCATGCTCTTCCTTTTAGCTTGATATTTCACATATCATTATCATCCAGGCATTCCTACAAATTTTGCATAATAATAATAATCATAATAATAATAATGGCTGTAAAGTAAAAATATTAATATACGAAGTAATGGATTGTTTATAAATGTAAATTGAAAAGCCATTGAAACGGCCAGAACGCATCTATCAAAACAGCTAAGTCAAACTGTACAAAAGGCATTTAATTTTTTTTTTCTTCAAACCGATAATTTTCAATAACTTGAATCAAATTATAAACACGCGGACGCACGAATATGGCAAGTTTATAGACAATTTTCCGTTTTACCCACGAATAAGATGTAACTACTAGATTATTTTTAATCTACTGTAGCTTACATATATATATATACATATACATGTATTACTTTATCGACAAACACATATTTTTGTTGCATTGAAACTTTATTTTAGTCAATATTTATCTCAATTATTACAAATAGACATTCGAATTCCCTGCGCATGAATTTCAAATACTGTGGCGATAGAATATTTTGTAGATGCTATATTTATTTAAACTTTTATGTTTTATGGAATATCATATATTACGTTGATATATTAGATATATATTTCTATATTATATATATATTATATATTATAGATTATATATTATATATTATAGATATATTATCTATATATTTATTGATGTTTCGGTTTAATTGATGATATTTTTCTTCTGCTCCGTTAATTGAAACATAAATTTTAAAATGAAGCAAAAATATTTTGATATCATCATAAACACACGCAATTTCTGAAGTCGTTTTAAAATACGAAATTTTATTCGTTGCGATTACGCATTAAAATAAAATGTAATAAACCAAGGTGCAGTATGTGGAAACTCGACAAATTTGTAAATGTTTTCGTTCCGCACTAATAATCTCTTGATAATGAATTCCCGATTTGAACATTAAGAGCGAATTATTTCATAGATAAATCGCTGACTCCAAAGATTTACTCGTCAATGCTTCTACCATCAGTTTGACATCTTCCTTTTGCCTTCAAATAACCTCCCTCAAGCATAATGGAACAGAAGGCCAATCGATAAACAGGAAAGAGTCCTTTGAATTCTCTCTGAAAGTATATTTGCACAGCAGAACATGGAAGCCGATCGCCAACAATGAATCAATAGACGTCTCTCGCACGGCATTATATATATATTCCAATTCGAAGGCCAGAGGAAAATAATCAATTCATCATTAATATAATCCCATTACATACTACAAAAGTACATCAAACAACAAATTAGTAATAAAGATGAAATTGGATTTTATTACATGGGTATACATATAGCAATTACTATCGTGTCTCTCTCCCCCCTCCCCATCACTCCCCGCCCGCCCGTCCTCCCGCCACCACCCCACCCCGTCGGCCATCGCCGACCTCCTGCAGCCATCCGACCCTCATTCTTGTTCGCTCCTCCGCAACATCCAATTCCTTCTCTCGCCTCGGCCGCCTCTCTTCCTCCTTCTCCTTCGCAACCGCTCATTCCCTCCGCTGCCTTTTCTTTCTTTCCGCGGCCGTAGGTCAGTGCACGTAAGTATGTAGTCACGCTCAAGCGCAACGATGCCCTTTTCCTCCTGGATTATTAGAGTCTTTTTCCTCTTCGGCCACTTCTCCCCTTTCCCCTCGGTGCCTCGTGAGAAGGGGCCTCACGGAATCGCAACGAGAATCCGCGCTCCTTTAAGGACGATCGTATTTACTTTGTAATTTAATGCGAGCCCTGGGACTTTATTGGCTGCGAGGGAGAGAGCGATATTTTCCATCTTTTCAGCGGTTTCTTATTCTCGCCTCTCTCTCTCTCTCGATCCCGCTCATACACGTGCTCCTCGCGGACTTTTCCAAGAGCCTCCGCGTCTCCTGCCAGGGCCCCCCCCCCGCCCCCCCCCCCCCCCCCAAAGCCATAGCTCACCCCGGCTAAACGGACGAATCGGATTTCGCGGCCTGAGTTATGGATCGTTGGCTTTTATCGTTCTGTAATACTTATGACGCCAAGTCGAAAACAAAGGCTAAATAAAGCAACAGCGCCTTGCAAATTAACTTCTACCTGCCAAAGTACGTAAAAAAAGCCGACCGCTCGCATCTGTAGCTGTAGCTTTCGTGATAATACGCTTATTTTTTTCTTAAATGGGACCTCTTTCACGTGGTTTGCAACTACGTGCGGCGTTTCATTAAAATCATTCTTATTATACACAAGAAGATAGATGGACTGGGGTGTGTGCGTGTAGGGGTGGGGTGGGTTGGAACAAGAAGAAAAAAAAAATGATACAATTACGCTAGAATTAAGTTTAAAAGGCTTTAATGCATCGGGCAATGTAATAGTTTGTGAATTTCGTTTGTTTTATCATTCATTGGCTCTCTCGCTTAGTCCGAGCTTATAATCGCGCATTCAAATGCTCTTTGTACTTTATTCTACGAACATTACGATTGCCTAAGCGGAGCATTTTATGATTAAATTATTCTGCGCTGAAAGTGAAATGTCAAAAATCACTACAATTGTTTTTTAAACACAGAGCACTTTACGATTGCTTACTTGCATCCAATTATTTTAATCACATACGAGCGTCGTCTACCGTCTAATGTGGCTAACGTTAATTAATAAAATTAGCGGATAAATGATTAGCGCTCGTGTTTATTGCACAATAAGCTCGAAAATAATAATGATCTGCCTAAATGACAAGGCTGTACTTTCATTTCTACCCAACTTCCTTTCACTCCTCCCGATCGTTACCATACACCACTCACTCACCTGCACATTCGGTCCTTAAATATGAAATTTGTCGAATCGACTGGCCACATATAAAGTACTACCTCCACTCCACAAACCAACATCTCTGATTTTATCCCAGAGATCCCTTAGAGCCAGCCATCATCCAACTTCTCAATTATCTCAAGAATCCAAGTCTATTGCACAGCCACGAAACTCGAATGGCCCCAACTTCTTCCCTTTGTTTAGGCAAACTCGAAACTTTTCTCCACCCACGCGCACGCACCACCCTCACTCCTAAATTGTGAACACCGAGTCGCAAAATCCAGCCTTCTCGGGCCTCTCAGGCTGATAGAAGATAGCGCACAGCCGTTTCCGTGTACCATAATTTTGCCCTTTAACGAGGAAGTTTCGACGTCTTCCTTTCCGACTCCCATTTTTACACCGACGCGCACTCGGTGCTCTACCCAACAACCTCACCACTCCCCCACAATACCCGCAACTCAATGCCACCGAGAATAACTCCACACGACAGCTCAATGCAAAAACTCCAACAAGAAAGTCACTCGAAAGTTCAATAAGCCTAATAAACAAGCGAGCCCTTCGCCACAGAGAAAACAGTCACTACGACGAAGCCAAGCGTTCACCGCTCAGCCCTCAAGCGCAATTGCATTTCTACAAAAAACCCTCGGATTCTCATTTTACACCGAGCACGTCGCTTATTTTATGAGCGAGAGGTTGGCTGCGGATGAGCGAGCCCAGGATGTACTTTGCCGACGCCCTACCATACACGAAATCCTCCGTCTGGGTCAATTAAATAAAAATAATTAAAACCGAGGACACACACACACAACAACAACGCGAGAGCAGATATCGCCACCAGAGTTACAATAATAACGGACGCCCTATTACTATCGCCGGCATCGCCTCCAGCCGCCGCAATTATTGCTCCTCGCGCTAATTTTGGCGATTCGGGGTGGGGGGGGCGGGGGGGGGGAAGCCCAACGCCTCGGCTCATTACCGCCGGGGCGCATTTCCACTATCGCCGTACAATCAAGCGGGCGGCGATTGGACATTAAAATCATTCTTCCTATTACGCGATGATCCTGATATTCCCACGAGCGGAACCCACCTGGCAGCCTCGTGTGCGAGATTACCGAGACTTCCGAGATTTCCTCGCCATTAGCACGAAAGAAAGCCTTTATGTCGCGGGACACTACTCGTGGTCCGGGTGTAGGAGCCCGGACGTCGTCGTTGGCCCAATACTCGAGTGGCTCTCTCCTCGTGATCAGCTTGCACAGCCGAGTACTCCTGTGTGTAATTGCACCTCCAAACTCCATTACCACTAGCCCAACCCTAAGCACCTATCTCAAACTTATCATCGTTCGCTTATCGGCGAGTCATTCGGCTGCCGGCGAACTTGGCCACGCCACGCTCCCGTTTCCCTCCCTCGCATTCAGAGTCAATAGTTCACCGGGCCTCGAGAGATTTAATTTAGATCGTTTGGGGCGGACCGCGTTTACCCACGGGAAGCTTTATTTAACAATTGATAAGGCTGTTATGAGACGTTGCTATAGCAGCTGTCGAGTGGCGGCGATCTCGTCGTGTCGAGCGTGATATTGGCTTTCCATGTCGTAAGCGTTGCGGTCGTCGTGCCGACCAAATCCCATCATCGATCCAATGCATCATTTGGCCGAATTAATCTTTACCGCTACTTCTTACGACGTGAATTATGAGCGTATTGGGATGCGCCGCATTCCACGCCGAAATTCCATTCGCCATTCCATTGGTCGTCGCGAGTATTGGTGCACAGGGAGAGGATAAAGAGCGCTAAGAACGGGAGCGCGTGAGAAGTTCCCACTTTGCATTTCCTTCCTCCCTTAACTTTCTCACGTAGGTGCGCATTCGCAGGACTGGCTCGAGTGGACAATGAGGGAGTCCTCGAAAATTCAATGAATTGAATAGTCGCGACTTTGGCGCATAATGTTAGTGATTTGGTCGTTTTGTCTTGGGTGCTACGTGTCATTGACCTCGGCGGTAGATTATCGCAATTTCTCGCATCGCCTCAATTTCAAAATATGAATTTAATTACAGGCTTATTATTATGGTGCTCGCAAGCCACTACTTAAGTGCTACTTTGGCCTTCTTTCGGCGCACGTTACGCAGTTGCTCGCTTAAATTATAGAGATGACGCTGAGTGACCGAGTTCACCATTGTTCGCCAATTGTTGTAATGCAATACAAATGGGAAAAGTGACTAGCAATGCATACCATTAGCTAATATTCATGCCAAACTGCCATCTTAATGTGCTCGCGCCAACTTTCCTTCGATTCGCCACTTTTACACGTCCACAAAGTGCTCGCGCGCCCAATCAAATCAATATCTCATTAGCAATAAGCGACTGTAATGCACTAGTCGCTAGGCTTTGGCCGCGCCACGTCATTGAAGAAGCCGATAAAGCAAAGTTGCCAAGCACCGACACATCAGAATGGCAATCCCAACGAGTTCAACAAAGTTCCCGGCTACCGTATTTTCATAAGCAATAAAGAGTCGACGCTTCCAGTCCCATCATCAAAGATCTCGCAGGACAAGCAAGAACTCAATCGTGAGGTCCGATAATAATGAGACCGTGGAGCACGAGCGCGAATGGCACGATAGAGCGAGCGGGGGAGGGCATGGGCGGAGGGCAAGAGAGAGAGAGAGAGAGAGAGAGTGAGAGAGAGTGAGAGAGTAACGAGCTCACGAGCGTGGCCGCGATTTCGCGGTCGATAAGCGCGGGAGAAAGGATCGCGGTCCGCTCCTAACTGTCGCTCCCATTAAACTCGGGCCTTCTTTCTCTTTTTCGGTCCCGGCTTCGTCTCCCTCTCTCAGCTGATCCCATGAAAAACGAGAGACACAGGCCGATTGCTCCTTACCTTGCTGCAGACACGTCCCTCGATCCTTTGCTTTGACCTTATGTACTCGGCACTCGACCACGACTCTTCCTTCCTCCAAACTGTATATTCACGGATTTGGCTTGAGTAAGCGTTAATTGCATTTGGTTATATGGAACTACTTGCGCTTGTCCGATCCTCGTGCGATGCTTAAGAATCCCATTGGCCCTTGAGAAACACGATGCAGCTGTAAAAAATACGGAGTAATCCTAATATTATTAATGAAATTGTCGAGCATAGGGCTCAATGAGATTTAGAGGCGAAATGTTTAACGAAACGTATTAATGGAAGCTCACGAGTATATTATTGTTGCGAGGCTACGACAATACAATGATAATGACACTATTATGATATCATTATGCATAAGTAGGTACATTGGCGGTCAATTGAATTCTTTTCCCGGCTCTCCGAGTTAAGCAGCCTGCCTTTCTCCTACGAGTCACGCATCTGTTTATTCTTTTTTTTCTTTCTTGCGCGCGCGAAACAATATTTATCGTGCAACGCAATATGGTATATGCAACCTCTGCGTTTCAGAAAACCTAAAAAGATTAGACTGAAAAGTGTATACGATGTGGTTTAGCAGGCGACTTAAATAAAGCTATTGATAAAGCGTTTGACGGTTTTCGAGCGCAATTGTTCAGAGTTTCCGTACGACACGGGATCGTACGAGCCGGGAATCTAAAATTTCCATCGACTTTAAATGCACAGCTCGAGCAGTTGGTCGAATTCACTTAAATCTCCAGCCCCAGCGACGTCGCCAACAACAAAGCGCACAAAAAGAAAATCTTGCTACTCGATTGATTCTCGTACCCTCGATTCCGGCCGAACTTTCCCTTCTCCGACTTCCGTCAACAACGGGCTGCCGAATTTTCTCACATAGCCCTGCCGAGGCAAATGGCAAAGTTCTCGAGTCGACCAAGCGTATGAAGACGCTCCCCAGGACAAACGCGTCACTCGTAACAAGCGTGTAATTAGGGCTAAGTATAGACGCGTCGAAGAAGCCATTAATCATCGAGAAACTGGGAGCTTTCGTCGAGCGCGAAAATCCCGGCCGGCCGAGCGTGGAAACGCCTCCTCCTTCCTTCGAAAATCGGCCAACACCTGACCGGGCTCTCAGGGGCTCCTTGAATTTCGTTTGGAATCGGGTGATCGCGTGATCTCCTTTTCGCGACATTTGCCGGCCTGGGGGACCGTGAGCGCCGAGTCCTCGTGGGACACCGAGTCCAAGCTAGGCACGACCGGCCGAATATTTTCATTTATTGCGCAAGGAGAATTACGTGAGCCGCTATTTTTGCAATCTCAGACGAGCTCCGATAAAATATACAAAGGCCTATTAATCGACCTGGGCTGTCAGCTTTTATTAGGCGCGCCGCTGGCGAAAGGCATATGCGCACTGTCACAATGATCGCTCGAGTGTGACGAGGGAGAGAATTTCTTTGCCCGCGCTCTCTTCACGGCAATCGCTGCTTTTAATTCCCGTTGCGTAATCGTTAATGAAGTGATGCTCGATTAAAAATCTGCTGCGGCTGTTGAACGGACGATGAGAATTTCGTGGATCAAGGCGCGAAGATTGTTCACGGCTCTTAACTCTATTGATCGATATGGCTTTTAACTTGGTGAACTAGTAATACTGATATTGGATAAGCATTCTCATTATGCGCATGGCAAACGCTTGGAAAGCAGAGTCTTAATCGTATCTCTCGTAATTATAAGCCATTCATTGCCGTTAATAAAATATTGATCCACGGGGAAACAATAATTACATTTGCAATTGCAACACTGTAAATATGAACTCGGGATACTATTAACTGCCATTCGCTGAGGAGCCCATATCCAATTAATTTATCTATCTTTTCATATATATATATATATATGGGTGTGTGTGTGTGTGTATCCTTTTAAAAGTGAACGAGTATGTGAAAATACCGAATACATATATATGTTCTACAAAAGTAAATTCAACTATATTTGGAAATTTACTCTGGACTGTTATACCTCAATTTTCTTTCTAAATAAAACTATTGGTTTTACTAAAAATACAATATTTGTATAATAAATTATTGCACATTCGATGAATTATCCGAACGAAACTTTAGAAAAAATAATACGCGATTACAGATTTATTAAATATAAATTTAAAATTATATAGATTATATTTTACAAAATGCGTAAAAGAAAATATTTTTCATGAATACGTAAATATTCTTGCATGAATAATTGATTAATAATCAATGTATATCTCAAGTTAAAAATATTTGTTCTTACGTAAATAAAATAATTTAATAAATTATCCAAGAAATTAACTTTAATAAACTCATGTATATATTAAAGTTTTTAATAAATAGAAGAATTTTTTGTACTAAAAATATGCATTCGGCTACAATAGCCAACAGCACAATATTCTAAAATAAATAACATATACATACATATATGTATATATATATGAAAGAACAGGCATAAAATATATAAAAGAACAGATATAAAATATACATAAATTTAAAGCAATCATTGCAATGTAAATTGTAACGATTTTCAATACAATTTTTCAAATATTTCATTTGTAACTCTCACACGCATACATTTTGAATGACACGAGTTCAATTACTTAATGTTGTAAAAAATATTTTAAATGTTAAGAGAACGAGTTCACACTCTTACGTTTATAACTAATAATATACTATAAAAAGTCTTTGGCCAAATAATCAACTCTGAGTAATTCGTATAGGTCGTTCATATGATTCGATTAGTTTCATTGGACAATTTCTTCAAATATTTGCAAACGAAAAATATGAAAAATGAAACGTTATACTTTGTCTTTCAATAATTGTAAATTGGAGCCTCGCACTGTATATAAATATATATATATATATTACTGATATTAAATGGCACATGGCATATCAATTGCAAATATCCGACTTATCAAATCTATACAAATACAATTGAGAAAGATAAATTGTAAATGTTCACATCTTCATCTCTTATTATTAAAAATAAGTATTACAACATAGAGAAATATCGTTGGAAAATTGTATGCCAGTAGCTTTTTTATATTCATTTAATAATTCGCGCTGAACAATACGATTCTTGTTGTAATAAGTGATAAGCTCGTAAAGTGCATTAGGAAAGAAAATCGTGTCATCGGTAGGCAACGATGTAGAATTCGTTACATCGAACATTACAGGGGCAGACAAGGAAGAATTGACAGAACAGAAGGCTCGTCATTCATTATCATTCAGCCGAATACATAATCCCTGCTAATAAATATGGTAATATGATCTTTTCGGAAAAACAAGAGCCCTTGATTTAATGCCCGTAAATCCCATATAACCCCATCGAAAATGAAAGGCAGACTTTATTCTTTAATACGTGAAAGAGAAACGGGCAGGCAAGCCGATGCCTCCTCGAGCAACCGACAGTTTTCCGGGGACAGTTTTCCCCGCGCGCAAGTGCCTGCATTGATGTACGCAACTGTCACGAGTGTGTTTAGGTAGGAAAGAGAAAAAAACTGATTTCCACCGCTCCCTCTTTACGACCCTCTATCGGCTTTTCCGTGACGTGAAAAAAACAGGATCTCAGCTTAGGGTGGGTCCTGCGCCTCTATATATATACACATACATATATATATATATATATATATATATGTACACGAATTTTTTGTTCTCTTTAGCCGCTTCAATTTTTCTTCAAAAACCCCCTCCCCTCGCTTTTTACATTAGGACCTTTTTTTTTTTTTTTTGACTTTTCCGACGAAGCATACGGAGCAGGAGCACGCACACGATCATTATAATGGCTAATTCATTTTTCTCTCCGCTCGTGAACGTGAATTTATAACAATTTTTATACCTATGAATTATATCGGGCGCTATTTTAAAGCGCTACTGACTACTCCTTTGTTGTATTGTTGGGAATGCCTTTAAAATGGAAATTAATTCTGCCTTCGGAAATTCATCGGAGCTCGTAAACTTTCTTTCATCCTGAAAAATTTATCAAGGTGCACTTTTATAGACTTATTTATATATATATATATATATATTTCACTTTTATAATTCCCAATGCTGATTAAATTTTATGCTATTCCACGCATAAAAGTAAAGCAAACAATAAGGTAAACAATTCAATAACAAAAACACATCCAGAAATGATATTTTATACTTTTTATTAATAACATTCAACATGCTCGTATATGCATAAACTTTTTAGAGCGCGCGCGCGCGCGTGTGTGTGTATGTATTGCTGCAAATTAAAGTGCTTGCAACTGTATTTACGTCGACTTTATCGTAACTAATTAATTTTGTCGTAACTTATATTTATATGACAATAAGAAGTGAAAGTGAATATGCTTATATGCTTATTGACAATTTTTTAAGAAATATCGGTCAATTATATTTAATTATCACAGCTGGTGGATGTATTTCATAAAAAGAGCATATGCAAATCAATTAGCCACGTTATACGTGTGCTGCTTTAAATTTTAAATTTTGCAGAGTTATCTATTGTTCGCGATCTATCCATCAAAAGATATGAAATTTTAATAAATTAGTATACTTCGGCATTTGCTCTCGTGCGTAATAGTTTGCTTATGCTTGCTTTGAAAATAAAATATTAAACGACATCGATAAATCAGTAGAATATATATTTAGAGAATATTTGATACGGAAGAGAAGTTTTATTTCAGACATTTTGCGAATATCGCCGAGATCAACATCAAATTGGATATTATATTTCAATCGAATAGCAAAGAATTATAAAAATAAAAGGCTATTATTGATTATTCGTTATATGTGTGTGCGGCGGTCTACTTGGTGAGAATGCTCGTATAATTCAACGATAATAAATAAAAATAAATTACGTTCAGTGGAAAGGTGGAGGCTTTTAAGTAGCGCATAAGACATCTGCGATGGAATAACAACAATTAATAACAATTGACGCATAAATATTTAAGTATCGAGTATTTAATACAATGAAGTCGAACAATTGGGCATAAATTTGAATATTGGCTCGATAAGTGAATATTAGGATTTGGAATTAAAAGTTTTACTCGATCCTTATTTCCACTATATTATTTGAAAGTTGATAGATTTTCGATGAGATAAATAAAAAGATCAATGACGAATAAAAGAAGCCTAAGATTACGAAAACATAAGGTCCTTCGAATGTACGAAAACTTCTTCTACCGAGCACTGAAACATTTTAAGGCGAATAGCAACGAAAGACTAATTGACTCTTTTTTTTTTTCTTTTTTTTTGCCGATCCCCTACCGATAAAGACATTAATTATAAATATTCGTACGTACAAAGAATAGAAAAATGTTATTTACAATTTCAAGTACTTGTAGCTACAATGCGAATAAAAGCTTAGACGAAGATTATATTTTCATTTACGCCGAAAGTTTTAAAGTTCTTAGTCGACTGACATATTACTTATTACGAGTTGTTTTAAACATGAAAATGCTTTCTTTATTAAAGCGTGCTCAATGCTTTTAACTTCATTATGTAAATTCTATTAAAGCAACTTCTTACGTATTACAAATCATTTATATTAACCCAAATAGAGCGAGGTAGTACTATCAATAAATTAACGGCATTTTATTGTTAATATAACGTCGTGATAATCGATTGCACTCGCACCAAAGTACATTCAGAATCACTTTTGTTGAAAAGAAAACTCAACCTGATTAAAAAGGAAAGCTCAGCATTGGTTAGATTTTTTACAATAGACTACGATGAATATCGCCAAATCGCTCCACTCGAACCTATTATTCTCATAATATCCCACAAAAAATTCCGACCACCTCGGCGAATTCCCATATCGGTCGCCCGGCATTCCCAATCCGCAAAACGCGCCGCCTCTGCCCCACCCCCTTCACAAGGTCAATACCAAAGACAAGACTCAAATAAAAACGAGCAGCATCCAACATCCCCCCCGTCACTCGAGCCTATTCATACCCCCAAACGACCCCGCGCAACCTAATTCAACACAGTTGAAAACACATTAGCGCTCGCGCAATAACAGTAAAAACGGACTTGTACAGAGAGAGAGAGAGAGAGAGAAGGGTTCAGAGTGAGCATGTGTGTATAAGCGAGGTTCTGCCTCTCTCTCTCTCTCTCTCTCTCCTTCGAATCTCCAAGAGAGACAAATCGAGACCCGCACATTATTATTTCGATTGTTCTCGTGAAATTCGTCGGCGGTGAGAGGAGGGGGGAGGGAGGGGGGGTCGAGCGAGCGGTGGACGAATCGAGCTGGCACAGCTCGTCAGAATTCGTCAGAGTCTGTCAAAACGGGGCAAGGGTGGCGCGATACGGGATCCATTGTCTTGCACGAGCGTGGCGGCTCGAGACCGAGCGTCAATCACTCCGACTACTCTCGCCCCCCCTCCCCCCTCTATGGGCCCGCCCCATCCCACTTTGCTCTCGTGTGCCTCGGTGCGCGTGCGCGCACGATCCTGATGATACGCGGGCCGAAATCGCGAGGTGCGTAACGAGGCCGACGCTTGTCACGGGACTTTCGATCGGACGCGAAGAGAATTCGCCGACGTCCCTTTCTTTTTTTGCCATCCTCTCTTT
>JAPYYT010004257.1:0-10357 GCA_030522565.1 Ceratosolen corneri | reverse complement strand
TAATCAAAACAAAAACAGATTAATTAGTGCTTGTTATAAATTATATCTAAAACGTTAAAGACTAAAACTAAAACCAATTAATAATAGTAAAAAATCAAGACAGCTTAATTTCATATGTTAAACTAAACTTGTGCAACGAAAATTTCCATTTGATTTTCAATAAATATCAGTCCACAGTGTTAAGTTCGACCCCCCGCGTCTGTGTTTTCTTTCTACCCTGCCATCTCTCCTCTACCACGATCGGCCTCTCCCCCCTCCATCTTGGGGAGAGCTTACATCGGGAAAGTCGCCCGAACAATATATTTTAATATAATATATATTAAAGTTTAAAAAATAAATGAAATTTTATTTTAAATAATTATTCATTTTTTATAATTTTAATCTGAGTAGGAATAAAACGTATTGAAAACCCGTTTTTTATTTTCCTTATATATATTGTTTGAGATGCCGTTAGAATCTCGATCGCCTCTCCATACTACGTCATTGTTTGAAAATGCCGTTGAATATTTTATATGTTTATGAGTACCAGATTTGTCCCACGATACTACGAATACGACTATAAAATACATCGAATATCCTTTTTGACCTCTTTACGACCCTGTTTACTTGAACTGCACCTCAAAAGTTCAACGGTGGTCACTGTGCCCATCACTTGTCATACGATACGAACCTAATAATATCAACGGACAAAACTTTCTAGTAATCCACGCATAGTTGCCACATATCGTGTTATTTTTCACAATGTACCGATGCATATTTTGAAAAGTATAAACAACAAACTGAGCCATTTGGCTAATCCAAGCACAGAAACTTCCCACTTTCATACAAGTAGAAGAAAGACACTCCCTCGCAAGAAGGTAAACATATAATTAACTTATAAAAGAATACAAATCCCAATCTATGTTATATATTGATTAAATTATAAAAAAAAAATAAGTATATAATATTTGGTAATAAAAATTATGACTTTATATTTAATTAATAATACCAATATTAATAATATAAGTAATAATTAACTACTACATAAATTTAAATATAGTCCACATAAATGATTTTTTAAATATACAAATCTATTATTAAAAAATTATTTACTCAAATTTAATGATAACATGTCAAATTCAATTATCCCCTCTGATTCTTGTGGTTTAAATAATGCTGCCAATAACTGTTATGTATTTAAAGTCTAAACTTTAAAGATTATGTAAAATATTCCTTGAACATACATATAAATTTCAGTTGCGAATGAGAGATCTTATCTAACAGAGTGTAATAAGTAATATGGATTCTAATTTTATTTTTGGCTCCAGCATTGGTCGCAGGCACGACGATGACAATGGCACCAATAACGACGTCGGCAATCGCCTCAGCTCCGTTCCCGCCGACAATTTCACTCAGCAACGACTCGCTGATAGATCTAATGATGGCGACAGAGGATCGGGTTGGCGACAAAGAAACCTTGCTGCAACTTGCCCACTTGGTACGGCTCGTGGGGGAAGCCGCCCCAGGCGCCTACTCCAAAGCTGATATCAATCCGTATTTTCTTGAGAGGCTGGCGCTTAGAAACCTCGAATTCAAAACACCGTTCGAGCTGGTAACGAAGATTCCGAAGTGTCTTACACGCGAGTATCTTGTTGAGTCCAGCGACAACGATATTTGCGCAAGTATGTATTCGGAAATTGGGCTTCGTGGCTTCCGGAAACTCTTTTGTACCTCAGAGATTTCCGTCAAAAAAATTCTTGCTTGCCGTTCTCGAGTTTTTCATAAAATGGAATGCTAAAATCAAAACTAGTAGGGAATATTGAACGAGTATTACCAAATGAATTACTATAAGTTTTGCACGTACTGTTTAGATTCAAATTTACTTTACTCCTAAGTTTTTCTTGTCTTCGAGATTCTCTTCTCTGAGTAATTTTTTTTCTTTTTCTTCTTTCAATTTTTGCTTATAATTTTAAATTATTTTTACAATAGTACCTTAAACTTGATCTTTATTTTTAATTATTAGCAAGAATTAAGATATATTTAAATTATTTATATATTTCATAGAAGCAAGTTCAAAATTGTAGTAAAAATTATTGTTCATGTTGTTACGTTGAATTTTTCAAGCTTTTATTTTTAATTCAATCATACATATATTATAATATAATAATATTTTCGTAATCATTTATTTATATGCATACATAATTGATCTTTAATATCAAAGGATATTTCCGCAATTCGATAGGACTACAATTTTTCTTCCAGAGCCTAAGAAACAAACGTTACTATGATAATTTTAAATTTGTATAACGTATTCATTTGAATAGTTTGTCCGTTTATCTATATTCTTTTGATTTTTAAATTAATGTATCATAAAAATTTGTAAATATAATACTTTTGAATCCTCATTGTTATTATTTAATATATATTTAATATTACTTATTTTTTTGGAGATTATTGTTATTTTTAAATTCCTTTCAGAATACTGTTTCCCTTAAATTCTTTAAATGCTATTTTACACTAAAAAACTGTAAAATCAAACAATGCTAATGAATGATAATCACAAATATATATTATAATCTATTATAGTTTTTATACTGATATTATAGAGAAATAGAAAAATATTTATAACTGTTCGGGCGTGAACCCGAGAGTGTATTCTTCCCACGAATGTATGAGGGAAAAGCAGATAGTGGAAGGGTTGAGATAATAGGATAAAAGATTCGTAGACAAGATCGGTGTTTTTAATGCCGGTAAACACTGAGTTTTATTGAACACATAATAACTTCAAGAAGTCGCACTTGTTTATACAATCAAATACGCTATTGTCGTTATAATAATTGTTGTATGCCGCACTTACAAGATACGCCAAGCGTGGATGATTTTATAAATGGAATCTACGTTCTTTCGTTATGCTTTTATGCAATCGTGTCCCGTCGTACGATTAGACGAATCAGACGAGACAGTCTTATAGGTTGTTTGGCTTACTAGCCGAGGAGGTCTCGATCGGCAACGCAGTACCAAAGGAGAGTATGTATCTTCGTCACTCCAAAAGGTGAACCTTCTGCATAGAGCGAGACGAGGGGAGACGAAACGATTGCTACTTGCCCCTTGTGAAGCTGTACCAGCTGCGCTCGTTCCTGGAAGCTCCGTTTAAGATGGGAATGGTTCAGTCGCGGGTTTCTAGCGTAGCGAGTTCTAGCGTAGTCGGAGAGAAGTCTCTTGTGTACAGAGGCCGACCACTGGGCTGGAGAAGACTCTAGATGTAAGACCACGGTACTGCACTGAAGAATTCTGCCCTCGGCGTGCTTGCGGCCTTATTTTATAGCCGCAGGGCTAGCTAGGCCGCCGAGGGTGTCCAATTATCGAGTGGTGGGGGATCAACTAATTTTCCTACTCTAGTGAGATAGATGAGCATGGAATGTCACTGCCTTGAGTAAGGGGCAGGGGGCAAGGCTAAGACGGTGGAAAGGGAGCTGCGGTGCGAATATGAATGCGCCCTGCACCAAGACCTAGCGCGCTACAGCTCATTAGCTTGGTGCGCTTGGCTGTTGAACCTGGGATTGCAAAATATATGTGGCTCGCAATCACGAAATATGAAATATTCAAACATAATAATCACAAATAAAATTAATAATATAATAAACGGATATTGTAGCAGAAATAACATACAAAAGAAAAATGGTTTTATGTAGTGACGACTCAAGGTTCTGTCGGAATCCCGAACAATAACATATATTTATGTGATGAGAGGCTGATAGTGGAATGGGAAAGATATCAGGATTAAGAAAAATGAAGACGCTTAAATAATTTGTAATACAATAAAATGCCTTTAGGTAATGTATGTGGTTGAAGAAACTTTTGCGTCACAATATTCAAGCGTAATTAAATACAGCGGAGCTTGAAATAATTCGTAAATTGAGTCGCATCTTTTATGTAGCGTCCTGCAGTCGTAATTTGAATGACACAAAGAATGTGGTTCAGTTATCTTCATTGTTGTGAGCCTGCCAAAATATAAAGCGATCTAATCCTTTTTATCAGTGTTCGGTCGAAGCTCCACAGTTTTGTATTCCGAGCACTGATACTTTGTAAACTCCTTGCGACCGTTTAGTATTAATTATGTTTATTAGTATTAATATTGTTTATTCTGAAGACCTTATAATAATTCACCTTTTCTTTCGTGATTCTTAACGAATTCTGCGAATCCAGCGCGATGCGTGACTGTAAACAAGTTTCATCACTTTACAACTCTCTTTAAGGAAGGGTGGTGAAGACGAAGTAGTGGCTGCGCTTCAATGGTTCAAATGCCACGGTTTGTACTTTTGTACTTACGCTTTGAAGCACCGCTTGTGGTTGTTAATTATGAATCGATACATTATGAATATAGAACGAGATTAAGCAACTATACTAGCGTTTCAAAAAAGATATTTCCGTTGGTTTTCCAGAGTCATATTGCAAAAACATGATAATCATTTACGGCCATCGGCGGATAATCGAGCAGTTCGAGTAAACATTTTTTTGTTATCCTTTTTTTTTGGTTTATCTTGTACGTATGAGTATTTATTATTTTCATTCGACATGTGATGTAAATGTAATTATTTCTTTGCTGAAATATATTGTTTCTAAATATTATACTTGAATTATTTTTTTGTATTGGCACTAATTTAAAAAAATATATATTTTCGAGATTTCGATAGAGTCTCGATATTCAATCGATTCTACCTCATTGTTTGAAAATTCTTCAGAATATCTTATATGTTTAAGGCTACAAAATTTATCGAGTATCTTTTTTTCTTGCTAATAACTACTTAACGACCATGTTTACTTGGACTATATCTTGAAAGTTCGATAATGGTCCATGTGACCATCACGTGGCTTGCAATATGACCCTGGTAAAATCAACGGGCATAATATTCCAAGAACTCTAGCGTATTTGCGATACTTCATACTATTTTCATAACTTCAAAATTGAAAACAGTAAACAACAAGATACGATTCAATTGTTGTGCAACAGCTGCGGCTTGACGTTTAAAATTGTAGTTACCATTACTTTACCACCATCCCCTTCAAAGGGCACCGTCAAAAGCGCTAATGAGAGCATTATAATCAGCTGTTATCCAATTACCGAAACTTCTCACTCTCATAGAAGTCGAAGATAACCACTCGTTCACAAGGAGTGAGGTGAAGTCATTAAATTAAACTGTATTCGCGCAAATACCTCAAAAATCTGTTAATACAAAGTAGTGATAAAAAGAGTTTCTCAAGAAATCAGTTATCGGCTTATTACATAGAAGCTTCAACCCGACGATGATAAAAAAAATACATCGATGCTGGATGTTGCAAGCCCGTTGGACTTACGACTGAACGCCCTTACTATTTGTTGCCTGTATCAGCGCAGAAGCAGGTAAGATATAAGACCCTGTAGAAATAATAAAATTAATACAACTATTCAAATCTCTGCAATAATTAATTTACACCTACATATTGTGGTTATCATATGCACGCGCGGATATCATATTTAACAGAAGAAATCCAAGCTCTGCGATATTCAATTTATGCCTTATATGTATTACAATGTACATGTATAGCAATGATGCTTGTTCGAGAATCCTGCAGTTTATCGACTCTCGGTACTACCTCTTTGTTTATAAATTCTTTTTATGCATTCAATACGTTTATGACTGCCAGATATGTCCCAAGATTCTACGAATATACTTTAAAAATACATAGAATATATTTTCGTTCTTGTTTATGACCATTTACGATCATGTTTACTCGAACTGTGCCTCGAAAACCTTATGACGCCGGGGTGACCGTGCGATCTGCGGCCCGATGTCCCAAAGCTTGCCACCACTTCACCTCTGGCACTTCGTTCTTCCCCTGTAAAAGGGCGTTGACATTTTTTACTAGAGCTCCAATGATAAATGAAAATTAGTTTCAAACAATAAGCAAAATCTTCCCACTATCACCAAAATCTAAAGAGACCACCTCTACTCAAGGAGCAGGGTGAGACATCAAAACTAAATAGCAGGCGCGGTGCGCCTCAGAATTCTCGCAAAGATCAATCTCTCAAAATCAATCTTACACTTAGTCTTACAACGCAGAAATTCTCAGAATTCAGTGTTCGGCATTATAAAGTTGAAGCTTCACGCGACATTGATAAGAAATCGCTACACGTTGCATAACGTACGCTTGGACCCGCGAAGTTCGGTCACGCGAAACTCCTGCAAAAAGTGTTCATAGGCTGCAGCTCTCCCCTTTATCTGGATACATTGGTGCGCCGCATTCGTGACGATCGTGGACCACTAAACCTGGGAAGGACGAGAGTCTAGAACCAACAGACCGAAGGCAAGTAGCGATACGTACTTTATTTTTATTGAACAAAAGGGCTGCCACTGCATTTAACACAATTGAACAGCAAGTTTATAATATATAATAAAGGCCTATTATATTTGGACAATAAACAATTTGTAAGTTTAAGAGGCTTTGAAAACCTCTTTCACTTCTGTGAGAGGAGATAAAGGCAGATAAAATCATTAGTGTTTTTGTGATAAATTAATGCAAGAATATTACACTAAAAAACAGAATAAGAATAAAAAGCAAGACATTATATCGTTACTAAATTTTCTATTTTTATTTCAATAAACATCAATTCACAGCATTACATTCGACCCCCTGCGTCTTTGTTTCTTTCTACCCTGCCATCTCTCCTCTACCACTACCGGCCTCTCCCCCCATCACCTTGGGGAGAGCTCAGCATCGAGAAAATTGCCCGAACAGTGCTGAAGCACAGTACTCAAGAGAATAATAGCATTATATTTACCATTTATTACAAGTAAAGACAATTTTACAGTATTATATAAATACCATCTTGAGAAGAGTTCACACTCAGGTTAATTACCGGACAATATGAAATATTAGCTTAAAATAAGTGCTCTAAAATCAGTATCCAATTGAATTTAAATCTTTCAATTTTTAAATAATTAATATATATAAATAAGCTTCTATACAAATCCTTTAAGATCTATGTATAGTTAGATATTTATACACTATAATTTTAATATTGTAAAAGTATTAATTCTAATACAAAAAATTATTTAAATTAAATTTTCATAAATACGATATTTACTATATCCACAATTATTTATGAGTACAATACTTTATTAATAAATTTTAATTCAAAAGCCATATTTAAGTATTTTCTAAAATTAGATACTCCCAATTTTTCTGTCAACATAACTGTTTATTATAATTGTAGATTTTTAAATAAATATAGTGTAATTCTGAATGAAAGTTGGAAGAATTTTATTTTTATTGCTATCTTATAATTTCTGGACAACTAATTTTTTAAGTATGATATTTTTATAAATAAGCACAGTCACATTATACTGCATATAGATAATAATTATCTTACATTATAAATTTTAATTTTCATAAAAACATTATTTTCATTAATAATGTTTAGTATTATAAGATTTTCATTGTACAAATTTAGTTATATGATTTTCCAATCTATATTGTTTTTATATAATATAAAAAATTTTAAAATATTTTTAAAAATTATAATAATCTATTTCGAGTAGAATTCAAGCTTTATAATTCATACGAAATGACAATTACATTTCTCAGACTCTCCTATATTACTGTAAAAGTGAGGAAAAGAAATGTTGGTGTTAGAGCGAGATAGAAAAAATAACAAAATATTATGATGAGCTCTACATAAAATGCAATTGTCATACAGACGAGAAGCAGTTAGGCATCGAGGCTCGGCTGCAACGTATCAGGTCGACCAATAATCGATTAGCTTTAGCTTCGAGGCGAATGTCCTGTCAGCGAGGAATCCGATCGTTCGAGGATAGCCCGAGTTCATCATCTATGACCTCCCTTGACAATGCTTTCAGTAATCGACTACTTAGTAAGCTAGAAGACGACATTTACAACGATGAACGAAATTATCCCGCCGTTGAAGTGGATAACTGCAAGCAGATTAATAGCAACAAGGAACAACGAAAAAAACTAAGAACCGCCAAAAATCGGTAAGCTTGGCGATTTTAATTTATCTTTATCTCTTCATTAATAAGCCACTTTTATGTAGAGAAATTTTAGAAGCTTATCTACACTTCTAAAATTGATATATCAAGGTCGATGTACAGAAATAATATTTTAATGAAATTAATAATAATAATAGTAAACGATACAAAATAATATTTTTTTAAAAATAAATAATAGTTATAAAAAATTCATAATTTTAAAACTATAATGTATTACATATATTTTCATATTGCATAGTATGTAAAAATATATACAGAATTTTGCTGTTAATGGCTAACGTTAATAATTATTAATGATTCATATTAATTCTAACGTTAAGTAAAGCAATGTTGAATAGATTTTTACAATATCTCTTGTTAAAAAATTTTATTCCCTCTTCAAATTTATTTACATTTGTTTATATTTGTTTACAAAATAGTTTAGAAAGAGGCGAATAGTGAAGGTAGAGAGATAGCAGGATAAAATAAAACAAAGGTGAAGACAGCCTGGGTAATACTGTAAAACGGTGTTTATTTTAACTTATTCAAACATAATACTGTCTTTAGACGATATTGTATTATTATAATGCTGTTTTAATTTTTAGTTATAAATCTTGAACTATCTTAATATTCAGTCATGAATTGAATACCGCGTAAACTTTAAGTGAATATAGAAAATGTGTTGAATTCCGTGAGTTTCATTATAGGTTGTTTATTTCCGTATGGACGCAATATTCAGGCGAACTTTGAAAGCTTAGAGTGATGTTATGTTTTATGAATTATATGTCATTGTAGTCCACACTTCTGCAATATTCAATGTTGTGTTTCTTTAGATCAACAAGATTTACCGGCGGGTCTATGTATGATCTTCTTGTTGAATTGCGAAGAATGTGTAGCAGAATCCAGAGCTCTTTGCTTCCCTCTCAATGCGTTCCTTGAACCTTGATGCTTTCCTTTCTTACACTGGTCGTTCAGAAGCTAAATACTATACACAACATTGTATTGAAAGGTCAATGAATCAATACTCTGATTCTGAACACCAAAGCGAATCTGCGGAGATGCGCAGAATCCACAATACTTAGAATCTTCATCCAGTCCTTGCGGGGAAGGACTTTTCTTACTCATCTATGAGATTAGGAAATTTCACGGATTTTCAGGAAATTAGTTAAGAACTAATTATTCAATTATCATTCGTGCCCTTTGACGGATAATATCAACCCCCTTTTATGCCGGCCGCACTTCGGAGCGCCGAATCGGCGCGAAATCCTTGTACCGACGCTTCGTCCCGTGGCATCGGTTGATGTATACACTTCTCAAAATATTCATCTATGTTGTGATTAAGAACTCGTCAGATATTTTGCGACTGCGCGTCAATTCCTGGAAGGTTTTGTCCATTACTTTTATGATATGCAGCTTGCAGTACACATTATGGTCATATTGAGCATAGACGATCTTTCTTTTTTATTTCATATATATATTTTTGAGTTGAAACGGTCGAGTTATCTTTGCATTGTACTCGAAAGGTCGTCGATGGTCGGTATGACCATCATGTGCACTGCAAGGCGCATGTAATAAAATAACGGACAGTTCCTTCCAGGAATTAACGCGCGGTTATGAAATATAGTACGAATTGTCTATCGCAACATAGATGCATATTTTGTATAGTAAACATTAAGTGACGTCACCGACCGAAACGTCGGGACAAGGTTTATAAGTCGAATCTGCGCCCCGACTTGCGGCCGACTCCACCGCCTAATGGAGCTGTAACATTACCGGTCAAAAGGCAGCAATGACAACTGAATAATTAGTTGTCAACCAATCACCAAAATTTTCCACTGTGTGCGAGAAAAGTCCTCCCCCGCAAGGAGCGGGGTGAAAAGTTTAAGTACCGCGGCTTCAGGCTCCGCGGCAGAATCCGCTTGGTCTTCAGAATCATAGTATCGATTCATTGATCAGTGATCTCTCAATACAAAGTTGTGATAAGTGAAGGGCTTATCCGCGATCAGTGCACAAAAGGTATCAGGTTCAAGGAAGTTCAAGGGACGCACTGTGAGGGAAGCAACGAGCTCTAGACTGTGCTATAAATCGAGCGCGACCAAAGGTGATTGCCAATACTCATTCGCGATAAACAAGGAAGGGCGCGAAGAAGCACGAGTGGAATTATACAACAAGCTAACACTACAAGAGCAGGTAAACGCTGTTGATCTAAGGGGTCACAACAAATCCATGCTTGGTAAGATTCAATTTGCGCCTGAATATTGCTGTAGTGTGGACTACATCGACATACAACGTCATAACTCTTGACATCACTCCAAGCGTCGTGAGAAGCAATTTACGCCTGCCTATTGCGT
>JAPYYT010004256.1:0-10361 GCA_030522565.1 Ceratosolen corneri | reverse complement strand
CTGCTATCTCGACTATTCCACTATCTGTTTCTCCTTCACACACTTGTGAGGAGAAAACATACACACACGCGGATCCGCTCCCCTCAATTCTTACCCGAGTCGGATCGCGAACAAATTGATCCTTCGAGCCGGATTCGCGAACAATATTTAAACATTCTAATAATTCTGCTTATAAATGGTTCAAAATGGGTGAGTATTTTTATTTGTAATAAATGTCGTTGATAGTATAATTACAAAACAAATTATATATTTTGTATCATTTGACAAAGTTTCGCATCTGAATTGAATGCGTATGGTAATAAATATAATTACGATAAGTGTAACTCCGATAACTGTTTATAGCTTGAAAATTTATATGAAATACTTATTTATTCTCATAAGAATTTTTCTTATTTTTGTTTATAGATGATTCATACATATAATGCAAAGTAATCAATTACATAGATATAATTATATATATAATATGCAAAAATTAAATACAGATATAATTAATAACATATTCGTGAAATTGTCAGAATATAAATTATAAGGTACTTTATTAGCACGATATTTACTGCTATAAAGTTAATTTATTAATAACTTAAATTTAAATTATTTAATCAAAATTTATTTGCGAAATAAAACAAATATTATATTTTTTGTGATAAATCATTACTATAATTTAAGATAATTTTTATCACAATAATAATGATAATTATACAAAGAACTTAAATAAATAATTTATGAAATAAAAAATAGTTAATAATAATTCTATTTATAAAATAAGATAAATAAAAAATATAAGAATAATAATTGTATAATTCAATAAACCGAAAAGTAGCAATAGCCCTTGAACATTATATTAAAATATTACGAAATATCAAATTTAAAACTATACACCTGTAAAATTAAAACTATACATTAACGAACTTCCTGTCTTTATCTGTAACTAGTGGTTTCCTGACTCACTTCCTGTCTATTAAACGGCCCCTTAAATATTTACATGCTTTATATATATACATTTAACATAAATACATTTGCCACTTCTTTGGTATTTTGACTAGTATAAAATCACTCAAGGTATTTTTCACTTGTTTTTATTAAATCTCATTGCAGTTTTTATTCTTTTCATAAATCTTTCTTGTATAATTTATCTCCATAAAGATATTTATAAATAACTGATGATATCTTTATGTTAATAATAAAAGTAGTTTACAATTTTACTCTTCATAATTATTAACGTGTAATTAAAAGAAAATAATAATATATAAGTAAAATATTTATTGTTTTCAAAAACTTTATAAGTTGTGTAAGAAATTACATTATTTAAGTATTTATTATTAATTGATAAAGAAATATATTGTGATTTAATAAATATTTAAAATTTTATACTATTTATACTATTTATGATTGCTACTGCAAAAGCGTATGTACAAAATTTTTAATTATACAAATAATATCAATTTATTTAGAAGAATTAATGTAAATACTTTAATTATTAGTTATTGCATATCGATGATAAAAAAATTAATATTACTATTAATATCTTTCTTGTATTACAATTTGTACATTGTAGGATTATTTTTTATGTAAAATCATAATAAATTTTATATTGTTTAAATATCAGTATTTCCAAGATTTTAAAAAAATGTAAGAATTTAAAATTATCTTTGTATCAATATAGATAAATATTTTTTAATATTTATTCAGTATATTAAAAAATTTTTGTTTTAAATAATAACAAACAGTTAATTAATAACTTTTTTTGTACTGTAAATTACATTGTTCGTTGTTTTCTTATTCAGGGATTTTCGAGTCTTTGAAGTTGTACAGTCTGACTGAAATAAGAATTATAATGGATCAGTCAGATGCAAAATGCAGTACATATTACTAGCTGACAGATGTTTTCTGGTTTAAGGCCAGACCTTACGAAAATTTTTTCTCTTTGTCCTCTTCTGATATCATGCTTCGATACACTCGGTGTTAGTAATTATGATCTCAGTGTAAATATCATTTTGAAGCAAAATTTTAATATCTCTTAAATTTGGGTAATAGCTCCAATAAGAGTAGAAATACTAGTCCTAGCGTATTATAAGTAAACGTTTTCATCTAAAATATTCAGTTTAATTAAAAATATATATCCAAAAAAAAATTTATTTATAATATTTCAGAAGAAGAAAATCAATTATTGTACAAAATATATTAAACATTTTTTTTTATAAAAATATAATAATACAGTTATAAAGATTTATAAAATAAAAATTTTTTATAAATTAATTTATTGTATGAAATATTCCAAAAGTATTTTTTGTGTTTTATATAAAAATGTTTATAGATATCTATACAATATTTTGTATACGTCGTATGAATTATCTTATAAGTATATTTAATTATTAAGTGTAATTAATTAATTATGTTTGCCATATTATCCTATTTAAAATCCAGATATATTTATAATTGTTTTATAATATTATTTCGAATTTTGTATATATTTGAAATTGTACTGTTTATAAATTATTTTTAATGTAAAATATGCAAGACTGAATATTTTCTGTTCTAATAGAAGTGTAATTTAATGAATTTAAATATTTTAATAAGGTTTAATCTGCCGAAATTTATTAGTTTTTTCCATAAAATATTCGTAACAATTACTTAAATTTATTCAGGATGGATGGTATAAAATCAGAATTAATAGTATAAATATTATAAATATTTTCTATTCTTATCCCGAACATAAATATTTAAATTGTGTTTTTTCATTTTAGATTTCGTCCCCAAAGATTATTTGCAGCGTTTAAGAATGCCGTGGCTTTTTTAAATGGCTGAATTAAATTATCAGCTCATATATTTGAAATTTCCGGTTTTCTATGAACAATAACTAGTAATTGTGCATCTGCATTTTCTGCATTATCACCTATTCGTGAAAAATATTTATCAACCGTCATGTGGGGTAAATTGATGAAATGCTAATAAAGACTATAACAGCATTCGAATTTTAGAATTCATGGAGAAGGAGCAAAACAGTAATCGAGGAGACGACTCTGAATATCACTGTGGTGGTGCTAAACGTGGCAGGGTGGGAGGTTACATCTGACCAGCAGGTTACAAAAGCCAGCCCGAAGGTGGCAGTGCTCATGCCCCAGTCGACAATGAGCCAGAGGATTGTACCTTGGCAGTCAGCTGCAACGTATGGAACTTACACAACGTCATTGAATATTACTTAGAAGTAAAACTCCATTAGTTTATTCGGAACCAGGTCATTGGTAATACCGCTGCTCCTAACACGGGAAATGTGAGTATATAGATCTATTGAGTATCTACCATAATTATACTGTCTTCTTGAATAATTTTATTTATAACTTCTTAATGTTATCGTATTTACAATATTCATAGCCTTTTCTATTGCTCTTCTGAGAATACAACTACTTCATTATGTAATTGGTTGCAAAAGAGATTAATTCTTAACAAGAATGGACTAATTACCTTACTTTATTTATAATTAAATTTGACTATAATGCAACTGAAAATTATTCTAAAGATATAAATCCCATATATTTTTTAATCTACTGATTAATTAATTAATTATTCTTAAATATTTTATTATATTATCATTAATTATTTATTTTACTATTTTGTTACTAAATGTGTATAATAATGAGCATACATATGAAGTATTAAAATATTAAATATATTGAAAATCTTGAATAATTCGTATATAAGATTCAATTTTTTCAATTAATTACTTTACTTACATATTTAGGTAAATTGTTTAACTGCATTATTAATGAATTATAAATAATGTATTCCTGCGTTAAATATAATAATATACATGTATCAGTTAAAAGTAATTAAGTTTTGTTCGAAATCCTCATTACATAAAATTAAAATAAAAAACTAAAGAATTTATGTTTGTATAAGTGTTAGCTAATTAATTTAAAAATAAATTTATTCAGATTTTCGATAAAATTTATCCAATTAATTGTCTGGTAAAAATTGGTGGGTGTGAATATATGATGGAAATTTCAAATTTATAATAGAAGTTATAATTTATTTGTATAATATATATTATTATTAATCGAAATAGGCATTTAAATTATTAGTTTTGCTATTTTGATAATATAAATATTGTATCGATTAAATATAAGCATTGTATCTAGTACTAAACATTAAATTTTTTACTAATATAATTAATATTAAATAATCGGTGTTAGCAGTGTATTATATTTCTGCATTTTAAAAATAAATTTTATGCGAAATAATCAATATCTAAAATATTAGTTATTAATTTAATTTAATTTTATGTTTGCTAATATTTTAGTTGGTAAGCAAAATTTGTTTAACTTTACTAACTAAAATGTGACTAGTGTAACTAGATAATAGAACTAAATAATATAATTAGAATAGCTAATATATTTTTATTTAAAAGAATCAACTATTTTGTATACTCTTCTGTATTCTGTATATTTTTAAGCTATATTACTTCTTTCATTTTTTCTTTGCTCCTTTACTGTGAAATGGTATATTCAAAATATATTTTTGACGAATTTTATGATTTTATAATAAGAATGTGAATTGTTAAGAATAATTTATTTTTGACAGTTCATATTTTTTCAATATAAAATTCAATATAAAATTGACAGTTCAATATAAAATTAATAAATTGTCAATATACTGTAATGATATGAAATAAGAATTATATTGTAATTAAAATTAATTAAAATAATTAAAATATAAGAAAAAATTATAATTTTCCGGACAAACATTCCATCTAAAAAATCATACAATAAAATTCTATAAACTACTAGCTTACACCTAATTAAAAAACAATGAATACCAAATCCGTTTTTTTACATACCTTTTTTACATTTTTAGATACCGTTTATTTTAAAAATAAACGTTCATATTTTTTCATAATTTTGTTTTAAATAATTAATTCAATAAGTGAAAATTATATTAATTTTATATTTAATGGTGTTCGGAAATTATTATAATAAACCAATGGCGCCGTCGCTGTGTAATTTCGCCATCAAAATTTACGATTATACAAATACCATGAAAACCGAAAACAAAGGAGCGCTAAAAACTCACAGAATAAACGGTTATTGCTAGAAAGATCGAGAACAATATTGCACGTGGACAAATCTACGAGAAGTCTATGTGTAATCAATACCGACGTCACTAGGGCCGGGCTAGACAAAATAAGACGACTTCACGGCTTTCCCGCTCAGCGTGGGCGGCGGACTCAGCATCGGTGTGACCGCGGGCGAGAAAAGACCCAGCTATCGGTCTAAAATAAAAGGAACAAACAACTCAGTGTACCAATGTCAATTAGTGTAACAAATTGTCAATCACGGGACCAATGGAAAAAATCGAGTGAATTAGTTTCGACAGGGTGACGAAAAGTCGCATTGCAAACTATGAGCGTAAGTGAATCGCGCAGTCGAGTCAGTGCAATTTTGGTTGTCTTTGATTAACGTACAATCTTCGATTGGATCTCAAAGGGAGAATACTGATAGTACCCGGAACAGGACAACGAAGATTGGTTAAACGATACTGTGAATAGTTTCGAAGTAGACGCACTCAGTTGAGGTATCCTCTACCTAGCTCCTATTTTAATGGTACCGGTAATAAAACAAGTCTCGATATTTCTACTCGCGTATCTCCGATCTCTCAGAGCTGTAAAGTTATTACTCTCGCGAGAGGCCAATTGCTTGGTGGAAATCGTTCTTCAGTAATAAGGACCAATGTGCGTACATTTAACTCGTTTTTCGGATGATGTAATTGCACATAATGATCTTACCATTGCGTTCAGAAGTTCTTACATACGTTGTTGTATGAATTGCCAGCCAGAAAACCGTGATATCTCTATCTCCAGTAAAGATGGTTCGGGCAAAATGAAACTTGAACCACTTAGGAAAACTTCCCCCAATTCTTCTGGGTTAATTGAGTGTCTGACTGAAAAAACCTTTATTTTAAACATTAAATAACCTGAAGCATAAAGCAATTATTCTCCATAATTTATTCAAATTTCAATATTAATTAATAACACTTCAGTAGATGTTCTTTGTGTAACTTAGCACTCTTGAAAGAATCTTACATGATTTCTCAAAATACAAAATTCAATTGATCAAGTACATAATGTACATCTTGTTAGTCTTCCATCTGAGTTTATGTTTCTTGTAAATTCAAAGTATCTTCATAATGTATCTACTTTTTGAAATATAACTGAGTCAGTCTATACCGCCCGCCAAGCAGGGCGGTTTTCATTATATTGCAGCCTCGTTCAAGTACTGTAAGTTACCTGCGCATCTGAAAATTTTGTCAACGAATCTTCCATTTTAATGCAAGATACAATTGGTGAATATCTTCATGTACTATTGTATGATGTCGACCTTGACATTTATTAACCTATTGGGTTATCTGCATGTTGTCATTGATGTAACATGCATGTCCCTTTGCTTTCTGTGGCCTAAACTTTGAAGTGCACTTAGGCATGACATCTAGAAACCTTGTAATTCTTTCCATTGAGGCAAGGTACGTGTTTTGCCAATTGACAAATGCCACTGCTCCCTCGTCTTCTTGTCCAGTAAACGTGTCACCAAGTGAACCAATGTATATTCCCATAAATCTTCCTGTTCGATGTCAGTTCTTAACCATTTTACTCCGTTGTCTATTGTACTTAGTAAGTTATCAAGCGACGGAGCATTTTATTTTATCGCTCTTGTTTTATGTATAAAGTGTCAAGGTGTGAATTAATTAGTAATCTTTTATTTTAATACCTCTCTTTTAAGGCATCCCAGGCTATGTCTAGTGACTCATCACAGAGTTGCATTTGTGATATGAGGACAGCTGCAGGTCCTCATAGTGCACCTCTCAAATAATACAGCTTCTCTGTCTTGCTTATTTTATCTTTGTTTAAAATTACTCCTGTAAACAAGTCCCGGAAGGTTCGCCATTCTATGTAGTCATGTTAGTTGACTAATGCCTTCGGATCTGTACATCTCAATGTTCTCCTCCAGTTCCTTCATACTCTCTATTTGAGCATGTTGTTTCTGAATTTTCAATGACAGCTCAGAATTAATTGCCTCAGCAGGAGAACCAGTGCTATGGCGCACATTTCCATTTCTTGCCCTCATCATCATTATTTTATTTTTTATATGTCTTTAAACCTTTATAAACACTGAATCATTTTATGCAAATTCTTCTATTTTCAATCTACCACAATTTTCATTGCATAAAATACTAATATTCTCTTTACTTACATGATATTTTTATGTTTTATAAATATTTTATAAATATTTTTTATGCAAAAGGTATATTCATCTAAATATCCTACAGTATCAATTGCATAAATACCAATAATCTTCCTTCAAATATTTTTTATACAATGGGTATATTCATCTAAATATCTTACATTATCAATTGCATAAATACCAATAATCTTGCTTGAAGTATTTTTTATGCAATGGGTATATTCATCTAAATATACTACAGTATCAGTATCAGATCAAATATATACAGTATACAGTACTTATATCCGGCTGGAAGGACCAAAATGTTGAGGTATCCTCTACCTAGCTCTCGTGAGCTCAGCTTTACCTGTTCCGACGGCCTACTGATAGGGATTTCACCTGCGTGACTATGTTATCCTTGATGTTAAGGAGTGGGGATATAATAGAACTGATATTGGCGGTAGGATAGATTAAATCGTTAAACACATGTGTTTGCTGGTTACTATTATTTAATGATAAATTCTCTATTATTATATACAACGGTTGATATAATTATTTGTGCTTGGTTTTGTGTGTGTGTGTGTGTGTGTGTGTGTGTGTGTGTGTGTGTGTGTGTGTGTGTGTGTGTGTGTTAGTTGTGTGTGTAATAATTAGTAGTCGCGATTGATGCGGGAACGGTACACGATAACGGTTTCTTTTTTTTGACCCTGCGTTGTGTTTCTCTTTTACGTACAGCGCGAGTAGTCCCAAGAAGATCTCTGACCTTGTCCAATGAGAACGGATTACCACGGTCTGCTGACCCGGCGCGGATGCGTGGAAGAGGCTAGCTTCCCTTTTTGAATCTTGCTGACAAAATCTCAGCCTTCCAATTACTTAACTAATCTTCTTGCCTTGTTGCAGCTACTACTTAGATTATCACTTTGAGAATCAATTGAAGATTGTACGTTAATCGAAGACAACCAAAAGTACACTGACGCCACGAAGAGCGTCACCCTGCACTCACAGTTCGCATTGCGACTTTTCGCCGTCCCGCTGGAACTAATTCACCCGATTTTTCCTATTGATCGATCCGTGATCGACAATTTATTACACTAATTGTCATTGGTGCACTGAGTTTTCTGTCCTTATTGTTTTTTACCGTTAGGCGGGCCTTTTCTCACCCGCGGTCATACTACTGATGAACTGAGAGGGGAACCAAAAAGTCGTCTTGTTTGTCTAGTCCAGGCCCTATGGAGACAAGTGTAATTACCCATACACCTTTCTTCCATCCTTTTCATTCAAGGTCAATCACGCTCCGTTTTAATCACCTCATGTTAATCTTTTAGCCACGACCAAGTGCAATTATAACACTTCACTTGAATATTGTTTTCGGTCTTTGTAGCAATGAACTTCTAATCTCCAGTCAATAGCATTCTTTTATTCTCTGCATTGTACCACACTTTTATATTCGTAAACTGCGCGACGGTTGATTTATTATACGGATTTCCGAACACACTCCATACAGCTGAAGTTAGCCAAGTTTGTTAACATAGGGTTAATAGTACCAGCCATTCAGCAAAGACGTAAGTAAAAGAAACTGCTGAAATGAAGCAACATACAGAAAGGGAAGCTAGCCTCTACAGCGCATCTGCGCCAGGTTAGGGACCTTCTTAAAAGTACTTGCGCAGTACGTAAGACAGAGAAAAAGAGTAGGGTCTACTCATAATTGAACGTAACAACACAATACAGGTTTGCCAAATCCAACTCAGTTGAAAAGGGGCTTAGCGCATGGCGGACTTCACTACCATTCTATCTTTATTAAAGTGTCAAGGCCATTATCGATTACCACTCGCGGATTATCCGCGTTTTAACACGCACAAATAATCATACCATTCACTGTATAAAATAATAGATAATTTATTATTAAATAATTAGAAATAGCACACACATGCGTTTAACGGTTTAATAAATACTAGCACCAATGTCCTATTAGATCCACACTCTTTAATAACAGAGTGCCTAGAGTCAATCAGTTGAAATCTCTATCAATAGGCCGTCAGTTCAGATAAACTGAACCCGCGAAAGCTTGGTAGAAGATACGTAAACGAATGGTTATCTGACTAAACAGTTATAGATGTTCCTATGTCAAGTATTACATACTGTTCGGGAAACCCGATTATGAGCACTCTCCGCGGTGGTGTGAGGGCAATAGTGGAAGGGAAGAGATAGCACTGTAGAAAGACATGAAGTCGCAGAAGTCGAATATAATACAGTAAAATGGTGTTTATTGTAATGAAATAGAAAATATAGGAAGAAATATAATACGGTATTTGTCTTGAGTAATATGTTCCTTGCAGTCGCAATATTCAGGTGTAAATTGAATACCGCTAAGCTTGGATTTATTCTATGAATTTTTGACTGCTATTATTATTCTGGTATAATAGTTGGCATTAATTATAGATGATTTTACTGGCTTATACTTGCTTTGAAGTGAAGGTGTTCTCTTCTTTTACATTTCTCAGTTTTTTGTGGTCAAAAAGGGAGATAAACCCAGATGGTGGGCTCCTATTGATACGGCGCTTAGTCGTATATTAAAAACCGCGAACCCGAGCTTCCGTTATATAACGTGTTCAGATCTTGTACCAGCGTCGGATTGAAACTTCAATATAATGATGTCGATCCCTTATGTTTAAGAAACTCTTATATTAATGTAAGACTAATTGTGGTTTCAATTGTAAGACTAGTTTAAAGAGAACGTGATCTCCAAGATAATTCTTAAGCCCAGCGCGCTTGCAGTTTAGTATTGATGTCTTAGCCCCACTCCTTGAGTAAAGGTTGTCATGTCAAAATTCATTAAGAGTGCGATGGTTTGTTGATTGTTTGAAACTAATTTTCCGTTGTAATTGAAGCTCTAGCCAAAAGTGTCAATGCCCTTTTACAGGAGAAGGGCGAAGGTGCCGTAGAAGTGGTGGCAGCCTTCAAGACGCGGTTGCCCCGACGTTTTGATGCATGGCTGGGTTTTTCATGAATTCCATTTTGTCTCGGATCGTTAAGAAATTGTCAGAAGGTTTAAAAACTATGCTGTTATGCCTAGTAGGTCTTTTAGTCCGTTGTTTTTACTAGCTTCGTATTGCAAGACACATGATGCTCACATTAACCATTGCCGCAGTT
>JAPYYT010004255.1:0-10363 GCA_030522565.1 Ceratosolen corneri | reverse complement strand
CATTGTACATCATGTAACCCAGCTGTTTAACAAAAATCTGAACTTGAAGTGGGACAGACTAACTGAGCAATACAAGAATTACCCAACATATAATCAACTTGATGATTTTCTTAAGAGTCAAATGTCGAGATCAATAAAATCAAATCCATCAAGGAAAAACGGACCCTCTAATCAAGTGAGATAGAAAAGCATGTCAGCGCATTTTGCAATCTCCAATTCTTCTAACAAGCCAAGGTTAATTACTAGAGAAAAGCAAACCCTAAGTTGCCATTGTTGCGAAGAAAACCAATCAATAAATGATTGTAACAATTACCCTGCTATCTCTCTTTCTCCACTATCCGCCTCTCCCTCCCTCCATCTGGGAGAGTGTTTTCTCGGGCTCATTCCTGAACACTAATAATCGGCTAACCAACGTTCTTCTAGAATAATTCAAACTAACGGACATCCGACACAACCACAAGCGGACATTTAGGCTACTTGGATCAGATCGCTGTTTACATCAATTTTACATTCACTTATATTATTAATCAACATTCAACAATAGTCTGTAATTTTAATGCATCTATTGTTTTTATATATTTATTATTCAATAAACTTCATCTAGTCTCTCACAACAACATCTGCTCAATAAATAACATCCATTTCTATCACCTTTCCTTTCACTATCTGTATCTCCTGATTACATCTGGGAGAGAAAAATACACACGGGAGAAATTCCGAACAATATTTTATTAATTTGCTCAATAACTATTGAATTCACGTATATTATTAATTATGGTACTTAAATATAATATTCAACAATAAATACATTTTGTAAAATCACAAGTATTGTACAATTACTAATTTTTTGAGGCATCTTACCGAAACATCATAATGCGTATAACTCCATCTCCACCTTGATAAGCACCCTTACCACCACTTCCTGTACGTAATGAAAATTTTTGCAATATTATTGGATACTGAACTTCCAAAATTTCGGGATCAGTAATTCTTGTATTGGTCATATGTGTATGAATACCGCTCCTACCATTCCAAGTTGGTCCCTAATTATAATAATGTAATTAAAATATTATTAAAATATTTATATAGTAATTTCGTAAGTAACTTACGGCTTCGTAAGTAACTATATTTTATTATCAAAATATTCTTGCATAAATATTGTTTCAATATATTTTTATTAAAATCATAATAATGGATCTGATAAAGAGAAGACATTTTAAAAACTAACTCTTAATGCTAAAACAAGAACTAAAAAAAGAAAATAGTATTTATAAAGAAAAAATAGATAAATCAAATCCAACATTTAATTGGATATAAAAATAAAACAACATAGCCACAAATATTCAATATATAGTGGATCAATGAAGTAACATAATTTTAAGTGGCAAATCTAGTCAAATAATATGAAAACAATATGATCAATAAATATAATCTAAAGAAATGATGTACTTTTGTTATTTAGCTTTATGAAATTTGTTTTTGTAATAACTTCTGATAACTAGTTTATTAAAATAACCAGTAATTATATTCATATTAAGCATTTATTTTACATATTTAATATTACAAATATTACATAAAGAAGAAATGATTTTTACTTCTGATTTTATTAAAGAAATTTTTGTTTATACTAAATAAAATACTTACGGCTCCGCTACCGCCAGCAACAGTTTCATAATAGCTCCATTCATCAGTTCCGAGTGTAATATTATTCATACAACCTTGAGATGCCGCACATGCTCCGAATGCAGAAAGAATGACATCGACAATACGTTGAGATGTAAGTACATTACCACCTACGACAGCTGCTTCTTCAGATGGATCAAGAAGCGATCCTTGCGGTATTATTACTTTCACAGGTGTTAAACAACCCTAGACATTTAAATAATTATTTTTAATATAATAGTAATAATAATTAGTGATTTATTTTGTCCTAAGTATATTGTTAAGTTAAATATTATATCATTTATAAATTTTTCAGATTTCGTGGGACCTCGAACAACTTTCAATAGTACTTTATTGTTTGGAAAATCGTTAAAAATGTCATTATGTTTAGCCCTACACTGAGATAATATCGCCGATATTAGCACATCAAGTCTGTATCGTGATTGATTATATCAGAGTCCACATTTGTTTCATACAAGCGTGTTTCTCCTTGGGAGAATTCCTTTATCAAAAACATATGTATACGTATCACTCACTCTGCGGTCGTTGCACTCAAAAGCAGAAATTTCTTTCAAAGACCATGTCATCAAAACACCGCGTACCCTAGCTCCAAAGTCGAACTAAAATCTCTGGTCTGGCCACACTTGTAAAATTTAACGTTGTCCGATCCCGAGTTCATACCCAGGCCCCAGTAGACATTATAATTGCTGCTGATGTACATCCACGCATTATAAAATCAGACGTAATCATACAGGACCCATCCATGCCATTAGTACGGATGCATCCTTTAGTTGACTTGTGCTGGGACTAGTTCTTTCTCGTTTTGAATAAATTTTGGGTACAAAAAGTTCCAACAAGGGTTGCCAAAGAGTATAGGTTAATAATATTCAAGGATAATAATTCACGAGACTCTTCAGGACGTTGCACAGTGTACATTCCAATATCCCTTGACATCCTGAACAACTTCTATAACGTTGTTTTCAGTGTCTTCTCAGTCTGCTACGTAGATTCAAGCGAGACAACGCTTATTGTAACTTCTACAAGGAATTTGTGACAGAGTACTAACAACCTGGCCATATGTTAGCAGCCGCTGACATTTCCCCGCTCAACATCAATATTATTTGCTGTATTAGGGTGTACTTAAACAAGACAGTGCCTTTATCAAGCCTCGGGTGGTTTACAAATAGGTATATCACCCAAGAACTTGATGTGTACAGGACCTAATTTATACTTTGAAATCTCAGATGTATTATTTTGGATCAGTCAACACAGGCATTACCACTGATATCACCAAAATGTACAGGCAAATAAAGGTTCGAGAGGATTATTAGGATTTATAAAGAATACCAATCAAAAACAAGACAAAGAAGTGTTATTTTAACTAACGATGGTCATCTATGGTATGAAGATCGCCCCATTCTCAGCAGTAAGAACACTCCTACAACTCGAAGAGGAGGGTGACAAATTTTCATTATACGTGCTAACCATTACATTAGGTAGATATGTCGATGACATATTCATAGAAGCCCCATCGACATCCCACAGCAACAAAGAGAAATGGCTGTACAATTCCAGAATCTTTGTATGATGATCGGTATCACGCTAGAGAAATGACAGACAACTCATTCAGACGTCATAGCACCGTAAATTAAAATTTATAAAAAACGCTTTCAGATTACTTTTGACGATTGCTTAGTCCATATATTAGGCCTTAGATAGCAACCTACAAAAAACAGAATTGTCTTCACTTCAAAGATATTTTACGAGAAATCGAAAAACTTTTCTAAAATGATAGTCTTACTTGAAATTGCTAGAATATTTGATTCTCTAAGTTTTGTATCCTCTGTAGTGATCAAGGCAAAAATGTTCTTGCAGCAGCTGTAGCTGCATAAACTTCAATGTGATGAACCACTTCCTGTTCACATCCAGAATATTGACTGAGTATCAGAAAGGAACTCAATTAACTATCAACAATTTCAATTCGACAATGACTTGGAGTAATTCAATAGTTTCAAATTCTTCACAACTCGCCATGACAACAGTGGTATATATTACTATCTATCACGATACCGCGACAACATTTCCTATGGTTGCTCTAAACTAAAGGTGACCACACTCAAATGTCTCACGATTCCGAGACTGGAGCTGACCGAAGTATTACTTGTTTCGGAACTCATTCGTTATGTACAAACCACGTTGAAGATAGATGTCAAGACAATTCACACTTGGAAGGACTCCCGAAAATTTCACGAGAAACAGGATTATACAAATCCAAAAGCTCACATTTGAAGCTCAATGGCAATACGTTCCTGGTCCATCCAATCCAGCTGATTGCGCATCAAGAGGCATTTTAAGTAAACATTTATGAGATTACGCACTTTGGAAGCACGGTCCAGCTTGGATACAAAATTAAAAGTCATGGTCAACTCATTAGTTGATTAGGATTAGTACATCAGTTCTCATTTCCGACCAGCCCTTTCTACCATCTCACTGGCCTGTTCCTAGGGTAGTCGCTGGTCATTCTGGGAAAGACAAACTATCCAGTGAGTATACTAAAAATTGTCGGTTCGAAATCTAGAATTATATTGCTAGAAACGTAGAGAAAAATATTCAAGTATACATACTTTACATGGCCGTGCTAGAAAGAAAAAAGTAAAGACCATATTAATGCTGTAACATCTTGGAGTCACCTGGGTAAATTCGGAAAATATCTTCTTCTCGTCGAACTCTGAGATAACCTTGATCGAAGGTCAAGGAACATGGAAGAAAAATTCATACACGGTTGCTATTTCTCATCTTTTAGCACAGGGAAAGATATGAGGCATGAAATATTCTACGAATTCCCCGTCTCGAACGCCGTCGATTTACTCGGCACCAGCGAGACTCGCGCAATAAACGTCCCGCTAATCGACTAAAAAATAACTCCGTAAACCAATGGAGAATATTGTAACTAATTACCAATCACAGGACCAATCAGAAAAATCGATTGAAGTAGTTTCGACGGGCCAGAATTCCGACATAAGCCGCGCTATCTGTGTGTATCAGTCTATTTTTGAGAAGTTCGGACCGATTAACAAAACTTCATGCGGCATTAACAAAATAATTGTAAGTAATATTATTATTCCAATGCACAAGGGTTTGAAAACATACCATTCATTATTATCAATTAGTACAGTACTTGTTCGAGAATAATGCGTTTCTTGACTCTCAGTACTACCTCTTTGTTTTGTAAATTCCTTCATACATTCAATACGTTTATGATTACCAGATGTGTCCCAAGCTTTAACGAATATTCTTTAAATACAATCGAATATATTTTCGTTCCTTTTTACGACCATTTAACGAGCATGTTTACTCGGACTGTGCCTCGATAACACTTCGGAATAGTAAATATGACCATCACGTGTCTTGCAATACGAGCCTAGTAAAAATAACGGACAAGTCCTTCTAGGTATAGCAGTATGATTGCTATATTTCTTAATAAGCTCTTAAAGAATACGAAAGAATTAGGGAAAAACCCAGCCAGGCCTCAGGACGTCGGGGTGACCGTGCGAGCCGCGGCCCAACGTCCCAAAAGGTTACCACCACTTCGCCTCTGGTACTTTGCCCTTCTCCTGTAAAAGGGCCTTGACATTTATGACCAGAGCTCCAATGACAACAGAAAATTAGCTTCAAACAATAAGCAAATTCTTCCCACCATCACCAAAAATCTAAAGAGACCATCCCTACTCAAGGAGTGGGGTGAGGCTTCAAAACCAGACTGCAGGGGCGCTGCGCTTCAGAATTCTCGTTGAAATCAAATCTTTCAAAAATGAATCTCACACTTAGTCTTACAATAAAGAGATTCTCAAACTACAGTGTTCGGCATTATAAAATTGAAACTTCACGCGACATTGGTACGAAATCACTACACGTTACATAACGTACGCTTGGACCCGCGAAGTTCGGTCACGCGAAACTCCAGCAAAAAGTGTTCAATACGTTGCAGCTCTCCCCTTTATCTGGATACATTGGTGCCCCGCATTCGTGACTATCATCGACTGATAAAGCTGAAAAGGACGAGAGACCAGAATCCACAGACCGAAGGCAAGTAGTGAAAAGTACATTCATGTAATTGGACAAAAGGGCTGGCACTGCGTTTCACACAATTGAACGGCAAGTGGTGTATCAAGGCCTGTAATATTTTGACAATTAAACAATTCCTAAGACTAAGAGGTCGTTGAAAACCTCCTTTACTACTGTAAGAGGAGATAACAACAAATAGAACAGAACAGAATAATTAGTGCTTTTGTTATTAATTAAATACAAGAACATTAATGGCGATTAGAATATAACAGAATAATTAGTGCTTTTGTTATAAATTAAATACAAGAACATTTATGGCGATAGAACAGAACAGAATAATTAGTGCTCTTGTTATAAATTAAATATAAGAACATTAAACATTAAACCTAAAAACAATTAATAAGAGTAAAGAACAAGAGAGTGTAATTTCATATGTAAAACCAAAATTGTGTAAAGAAAGTTTCTATTTGATTTTTAATAAATATCAATTCACAGCATTACATTCGACCCCCCACGTCTTCGTTTCTTTCTACCCTGCGATCTCTCCTCTACCACAATCGGCCTCTCCCCCCTTCATCTTGGGGAGAGCTCTTCATCGGGAAAGTTGCCCGAACAAGTACTTGTTCAACGCTACTATAGTTTTGTTTCTTAGACAATTAATTGTATATTTATTTAGACATTTTTGTGAAATTAAAAAAAGGTAAAGAAAAAAAATTTAATAAAGTACGTTACCTCTATTATAAGAATTAGAATTGAGAGTAATATCACAATGGAGGCATATTGATACCACAAAAAGAAGACAATCTATGTCCAATGTCAAGGACCAGAAGCTGGGTTTAGAATTCCGCAAATCACTGACTGATCGAGTTATAAAACTTTACAATACTTTTCTCAAGAAACATCAAGAACTTGTGGCCAATTGGCTAGTAGAATTGTATAACCATGAATACATTGTAGAATATGCATGAATGCTGTCAACCTACAGTTAGTAGCGTTGAGTGTAACCAAAACAAGCTCACATTCATATAACCCGGCCATAGCATTGCGGCGTTCAACTATTGATCGCCGCAACTACATCTGTTAAATCAATAGCAAGAAATTGATTCATTTAATCAAATATCAATATAAAATTCGTCCTTCAGACTTTTTCAACTATTACATTGTAACCTATTTTCAAGACAATATAACAAACATTATATTCAACATAAATTCAATTATATTTCCACATTATATTTAACATATTAAATATAATAAATGCTCTTACAGTTATACACAATTACAAAAGTATTTATACAATATCTGTTGGTATCTCTCCCCTTCTACTATCTGCCTCTCCCTCTTACTATCTTAGGAAAAGTTTATACATCGCTATAAATTCCGAACAATACAGTTTTATATAATAAATTACGTAAACTAATAATATTCATAAATAAAAATTGTTATAACATCACTAATATTGTTAATAAATAAAAAGTATCTGTTATTTGTTTTAGTAAGATATTAAATTAAAATTGTACAACAAATATATTAATAATTCTATAAATAAATTACTATATTAAAAGTACAATTTTTACAAAAAAGGAATATAATATCAATAAATTATTTAAATGTAATAATGAATATCTGTAGATTTACTTGATTAAGAGGTATGTCATATCCAACAATACATCTCAAACTGTATATCAAAGCTGAATAAGTGATGGCACGTGGTGCATTACAATTTCCCCAAACTTGGTATCCAGTTCCCCTATTATAAAGAAAATATAGATTTAATTTATAATTTTATTATTTATCTGCAATATAAGAAAAGGATAGATATCAAAAATTCATTAAATATTTTGAAAATTTTTACAACAAATATATACTTATATTGATTTAATATTTTTAAATTATTTTTTATAAAGCATTGATACTATTTTAGTCAATATTATATCGAATACTGTTCAAAATTCCGTATCAATTCTTGGAGATTCTAGTTGTATATTTATAGTTCTGAATCTTCCTTTAGAACGACTTTAAACCACCTTTGAATATTATTCTATTAAAAGGCTATAAATACCGCATCAGTCAATCAAACCAGTCAATTTACCAGATTACCGTAAGAAAATAACGTGCTCACATGGTATTCTCCATGGCATCTATATATAAAAGGATATTGTAAATAGTAGTTAATGTGGTATCTACACACGCTGGCATTGTTATAGTAAATAGTGGCAATTCAAATAAACATTATACATTGAAATCTGTGGCATCTACACATAGGAGATTCACACATATACCATTATTCACCCTCATATTTTGTAACTATTCATATTTTCATTTAACTTCCATACTATCCTTTTGACTTTCGCTATCTGTCTCTCCCACTCTACAGCTTGGAAGAGTTCATACTTAGGTTAATTTCTGAACAAGTACCACATAGCACTATTGTACGAAAAACATTATGCATGCTCTTATTTAAATTTATTTTAGAACGTTATTTCATTTGTTTATTTTTCAAATATACATTATTCCTTTTATTTAATAAATGAATGGTACTACAAATTTCATGCATTTTTTTGTTATAAATATTCATCAAATATTAAAAGGAACAATTTAATGTTAATATACGTTTAAAATTATATATGAACACTTTTAATAGTATTTATTCTTTACAGCGATAATTTAATTTTTGTAATTCACATTTTTCGGGAAATAACTCGAGTACTGAGCTTTACTCAAGATGGTGCGGGGCAGAGGCCGAAAGTGAAAGGGGAAAGATAGCAAGGTAGAAAGAATAAAGTCGTAGAAGTCGAATGTAATACTGTAAAACAGTGTTTATTGAAATGAGATGGAAAATGTAATGCATTCTACGTTTGACTGTGTTCCTTGCAGTTCAATATTCAGTCATAAATTGAATACCGCTAAGTATGGATTGGTTTTATTAATTATTTACTACGATAATTATTCTAGTATAATAATTGGGTTTAATTGTTGATGCATCTACTGACCCCTTACTTTATCAAATAATTGTGATGGTGTGGACCTGCTTGTCTTACTATTTATTAATTACTTACTGGGTTATAGTAATTGACTATCTGCGCATGCAATGTTGAATTATACATTAAACGCTTCTTGCCTATATTGGTATTCCTCTCTTACTTTCCTTCGTAAACGAAATCCAGGTTGTTGTCGGATGCAGTGTTCATTCATGAATTGAACACCTCGTAGCCGTGGTCCAGTTGAGAAGAAGCGGCGGCAGCAGGCTGAAGATGGAGGCGACGTTCAAACCTGTTGAATGCTGCAGGCCCATATATTTCTTCATGCAATTTGCAGCGACTAGGCACCAGGTTGAAGGTTCACTGTAATCACCGATCAGTTGCGTTTGAAAACTCTTTTATTGAATGTAAAAATAACTGTATTATCAATTTAGAGTATTGTAGAGAGCGTGATATCTCGGCGCATTCTGCAGCGCAGCGTGCTTACAGTTAAGTTTGGATGTTATAGCTCCGCTCCTTGAGTAAGGGTGGTCATCTTCAAATTCATTTTAGAAAGTGGGAAGCGGGACGTCGGGCCGCGATCTGCGTGAATGAGCCAACGTCTTGACGCCTGGCACGGGTTTTCAATATTTTCAATTTGTGTCGGTTCGTTAAGAAATTGTCACGAAGTTTGGCAACTATGCTGTTATGCCTAGAAGGTTCTGTCCGTTGTTTTTACTAGGCTCGTTAGTGCTGGAAGAATTATTCGTGTTGGGGAAGAATCAATAAAGCGTCAATACCTGAGCAAGCCAAACACCCTGCCTCGAAACTCACTGCTGATCACTATTGTTATTGCTGACGCACATTATAGAACCCGAGATGGAGACGCACAATTAATCTTAGCACACACCCGAGCAAATTATTAGATCATTGGAGGTTGAGCTACCAACAGAAGTCATAGCCTGAGATGCGTGAGATGTGCTCATCAGCGTGGGATCCGTGCCCACCACCAGTTGATGGGCCAACTACCCGTTGCACGAGTCACACCTTCAAAACCATTCACGCATTCGGGACTTGATTACGTTGGACCATTTCTCTACAAAACAATAAAGGGACGTGGAGCAAAAAAGGTAAAGTGGGATGTGCGTGTTTGTATGTTTTGCGGTATCAGCAATACACTTGCACCAAGATTGTGCAATGACCTTCATCGCAGCAGAATCAGTTTTTAAAAAAAAAAAAAAAAAGGAGACGTTCCTTAAAGGTTCTCCCGAGCACGAAAAAAGTAATAGGTTATGTTTACAGCAAGGTACAGAATGGAAATTCAATCCTCCTGCAGAGCCACACATGAGTGGCAAATGGGAAACTGTTGTCAAATGGGTAAAACATCACTTAAGACGTACGATAGGAGACACGTTATTTACTTAAGAGTTTTATACATTTCTTTATCAAATAGAAACAATTTTTAATTCATGTCCGATTGAACCCCTCAGCGAAGACACCAGAACTATCGCTGCTGGACATAAAATCAACGAGATTCTCGCTGGGAATTCATTCAACAGCGAGTTAAACTTTTCTGGGACAGCTGGAAAAGGCATTACATCCAGCGACATCAAGCAACGTCAAAGTGGCAACAAAACGATGATATCAAGGTTGGTGCCATAGTTCTAATAGCAGACGAA
>JAPYYT010004254.1:0-11216 GCA_030522565.1 Ceratosolen corneri | reverse complement strand
ATATTTAAATATTGACGATATATGTTATTACGAAAATCATTCTATATGAAAAATACTTGAGCTAAAGTAAGATTGTCCTCAAAATATAAAACATTGTTATGATTATATTTCGGATTTGATGTTATAAAAATTTATAGGTACAATAGTTAACGACATATATTTATATATTTATATATTTGTATATTTATATCCATAGTTGGCATCGTCCTGTCATGGGATACTCCAAGAATAACCGAACCCGGCGAATTTCCTTACATTGCTGGGATAATGTGGAAACCGAACGAAGTAGCTATTCATTTTACCACATGTTCTGCTGCTATTCTTAGTGAATATTGGTATTTAACTTCTGCGCATTGTATTGCTTATACTCCTGGAAGTGGACGTCTTGTTATCAAAGCTGGAAGTCATGATATCGGTACAAATGCTGAAAATGATCAGATTATTGGAATAGCAAGTTTTGTTGTTCATGAAAGATATCCAGGGTAACATTTTCTATTTTAATTACATTTTTTGTTTTGATATTTTTTATTAGTGAACACTTCTTTTCTAAGAATTTAAGTAAAATTTCTATAAATTCAATAAATTTACTGAAATCTTGGTAATTTAATTCTACATATGTTGTCGGTATGTGAATAAATTTTATTGAGGCCAAACATTTTTCCATAAATATAATATTTTTTGTTATGCATTTTTATCCAGATAACTAATTCTTCTACAAATGCCATAATTTTAATATCATATATTTACAGTGAACGTTAAATTTAAAACTATTTGTGGGCGTTCAATTTTTATTTCTATTTTATATTAAAGATTTAAGATGCTTACAAGTATGATAACGTATGTTACTTATTTTTATTAATTTTCTAATCCTATTTGTAGGAATAATATCCACAATGTCCCAATAACATAATAAGTTTAGATGAGCATGAATAAAATAAAAAATTTTGTCAGAAATAAAATGCCAAGTAAATTAAATTAATAATATTATTATTAAAATTAATGTTTTGTATAGGAGGGGACCGATTACTGGAAATCTGGCCAAATACGATATTGGTTTGATTAAAGGACAGACGGGTTTAAGATTTAATAATTTTGTTAAACCAATTAAACTTTGCAAGGCAGATACTTTAGTCAAGAAACAAAAGATAGAATATAATTTGCTGGCGACTGGATGGGGATTATTTCCTCATAATATGGTCAATGAAAGGCCAACAGTAATGCGTACGATAAATTTACCGAAAGTAAAAGGCAGAGTGTGTCAAGATGCAATCCAAAATCTATTTGAAGAGTTTCATTTATCGGACATGCAAATGTGTACCAGACCACTTGATGGAACTATTGGAGCATGCATTGTAAGTCTTTACACGAGTACAATTTACAGCTGTTTCATATTTCTTTTTTTCCCTTTGTCATAGTTTCAATTGAAGTATCCATTATAATTACATTTTTTTCATCTCTTATTTTAGGCAAATCATGGAGGGCCACTTGTTCAGTATAACAAACATAATGAGCCAATAGTAGTGGGTGTCGTGAGCTGGAGCTCAGCACCGTGCACTACAAATAATTTGGCAAGAGTTTATATACGAGTATCTCATTTCGTCAATTGGATAAAACGGAAAATAAAACCTGAAGATGCGGCTTAAAAATTATATATAATTGAACTTCCATATGATCAATAATGAATTTGGATTCATTTAGAATTTAATTTATTTAAATTGTTTAATTTGTAATATCTATATGCGTGGTATCATTTTTAATGGATCAAATGTATATTTAAACTATGTAATTATTTATTAATTGATGAAAACTTTGTTATTTCTAATTTTAATATTTCATACTTTCTAATTTTTCTAATCTTTTATGTATAAGAATTTTCATTAATTGCAGCAAAATAATGATTTTTAAGAATTATTATTTTTTTATAAATTACTAAAAAATTGTTTAAAAAAATTTGGTGTTTATGCAATGTATATAAATGATTTTGAGTAATTAAAAAAGGACTAATATTATTTTACTATATTAAATTGCTAATATCGAACTGCATAATCTTTGTATGATTTTGTATCAGCATATACCAGGTTACATATTAATACATATTATTACTTAATATATTAAGTCATTTACCTAGTTCAGCTTGGTGTAATAATAAATTCGATTTGCATCTTTTATAATATTTATGAATGTATTAAAGTACATATTAAACATCGTTTAATTTATTCTTAAATATTTAAAATTTTGTTATCAGCAACATATATTTTCAGAAATTGAGCTTTTAAAAAATTAATATATTATGATAAAAAAATCTTCTTTTATAAAATGCATAAATTACATAGGCAAAAAATATTTACGTATAATAAATAATATATATAATACATATTTACCTATTCTATTTCTATTTACCTATTTCTATTAATCTTTCATTAATTTCTTTTCTTCCCCTTCATCGCTTCATCTTCATTTTTATTCCTTATGTCTGGGCGTTTAACTTTTTCTTTTTGTCAAGTTATATAGTGCATCATATACTTTGTATATGTACGCTGTTGATTTGTTTTAGTCGAAGTGTATTTCCGCATTCACAAAGCACGAGAAACAACGGATAAATTTCTTTTTAATTCAGACTCTGAATAACATGTCTTACATGTCTTACATGACATCTAATTTCTGTTATTGTATTCTTTTTCAACATTCTTTTTAATTACTTCTAGTTTTAATTGCATGTGAATATATTCTATTTGGAATTGTTTCATCATACTTCTAATTAGTGAACCATTAAACGACTAACTTGTGAGTCGGTGTTTTAATACATAGATTTAATATATCGATTTGACAGGTGTTTAAGTTGCGTAAAGAATGTTCAAAACGAGATATTAATTTCTAGATTATTCTAAAAATATAGCAAATACTTTCTAATTTATAATTGAAAATATTTACGACTTATTAAACGGAGGTGAGGTAGATGATAAATTGTGTAAATATTCATTATATATTAATCGTACTATAAAAAAATATTTTAGAATATTTATAATTTTCGCTCTCTCGTAAACAGCAGATACTGTATATATATATATATATATATTACATGAATGAATTGTTGTAAATTAATAACGAGGCAACGATGACTTTATCTGACTCTATTCTGCTTTACGCCGTATTTAATCGTTTTATGTTTAGGCAGTGTGTACCATAAAGAACTTTTGTAAAATTTTCATTCTCAATTCACGAACAAACTAAAAATCTATCTTCTAATTGGCATTGCTCGACGAATATCACACTCAGCCGCAACGCAGGTGCATAATTATATTTATAATATTCGTACGCATTTGAGAGTGACGTTGTCGTTTATTCCTCGGAGCTTCCGATAATACGGCGTAGGCGTTATCTCTACGATCGAAAAATAGTACGACATTTGACAAGCAAGGCAGGAGGGAATTCGATTCATTTCGAATTCCACCCTTAAATACTGTTCTCGAGGCGTGTGTTTACGAGCAATGGCATCTCCTCGGCCTCGCATGGCAAACACAATTTTCTTCACGGACCGCGCGTGGACGCGAAAAAGCGCAAAGCGATGATATAAATCGCGTGAATTATGTATTCGACGGCGCTAAGCGAGTGTCCTGTCGACGCTAGTAGCTTACAGTGGCTCCTGAGATGCCTTCGGCTCCTTTATTATCCTTGAGTGAGTGGCCTGGCCTTTCTTTTACGATGAAACGTAAAAACGACGGCACTGGGTACTTTTATTATACTTCGGTACCTCCTTACCTCTCCCCACCTACGGCCAACATTCTTTCTCGCTGTGGCTTGCTTATCTTTATATTTTTTCGTTTCAGCTTGCGCGGGCGCAAGCGATGCCTGAGTTTTCTTACACGTCGCGTGAAATGAATTGATACTAAATATTTTTATTTTTTCTTGCGCTCGTTTGTTCCCTTTTGTTCTAAAATGCTTCGGGGGTAAAACCGATTAATTTATATTATATTACGTGCGGCTATGGAGTGAAACGGTAGCGATTGAGGCACATAATTGGTTTTAGAATTGTTGCTTGCATTACTTGATCGTGGTGCCTTTTTTAATTAAATTAATCCCAATGATATTTGCAATTTTATTCTGATCTTGATGGAATGAAACTTTAATTTTTATAAGCACTAACTGTAAAGTTAAATGCTTATGCTATAACAGTCGGTGCTTAGAATATTTAAATTGATTTAAATGTCGAATAACAACATAAATAACATTATAATTCGTGTCGTGATAGTAATATTTTTTAATTTTATAAATTGATAATAGTTTTATTTTATATGGACTTTCATATAATTAAAATATAAGAAGAGAATTCAATTTCCTAAATTAAATTTTGACATACTAGTAGTCTTGATCATTGATCACATATTTTTTTATACTCTACGTAGGGGAAGCCGAAGCTTGATTGATTAGTTTAGCATTTTATGATGATTACGTTATTTCAAGTGCGGTATTTATTATTCGATTCTTTCATTAAGGCAAAAGAGCGATCGTTATATTTTTATGTAATTTTCAGTTGGTTTCACAAATATGCGAAATTCCAATTTTGAAATTATACAATCATGAATGCGATGTATTAATAATCTATTCATTGTAAAATAATTATGAACTCCATTACAGTTTTTGAATTTCAAAAAAAATTATTTCGTTTATTCAATTCCAATCTTTGATTCATTTAACCATGATAACACAAATTTTTCTTTTCTTTTATAACCTCCCGTCATAAAAACGTAGTCATTAAAATACGTTCAAAAAGTAATTACGAAGTTAAACAATAACAAACATTAATTGCAAGGAGAAATTCAATCGTATTAAATATTCAAAGATCAAATAATTACCGTAATTTTTGGAACGTTAAAGTCGACGATAAACATGTTGGTGATGTCCATCGATCAACTTACCTGAAAGAAAATCGTACAAAAATATAAATGGTTATTTTAAATAATAGAAAATGCTCATGTACATTATCAAAAATAGTGATATTCATTGAGGGTATCAATAATTTAATTGAAGAAATATTGTCAAATATCAAGATACGGTAATAAATAGAATCAAATTAATTATAGCGAAAGTATACTTTTACAATTTTTTAAAATAGTATTTCAAACCTATTGAATTGTCATTAAGTCTGCGATCTGCAATAATTGGATGCATTTTATTATTTATTCTTAATTATTTAATTAAATTTAAATATATTTATACTTAATTATTTCTCATATGTTGTAAAATGTTAAGCCACTTTTCATTATTATACTTGAGCACATTTAACGAACAGTTGATTCTAAATAATATATATTCAAATAATGTAATTAGCGTATTTTTTAACGTACAAACTAGTATAATAATTCTCTCGTCTCTTTACTTCGATTTTTAACATCAATTTCACGCTATTTTTCAAGCTGACATATAACGAGTTCGAGAGATCATTAGTATGCGGTCGGCGATGTCTTTCATTCACTGCACGTCGTTCATCGACTCTCCATTCCTCAATTCCGACGTCAACGTTTACTTTTCAATACTCTGAATCAGCCACAGGTTTGCTCCTCATTTGTGATAGCTTTTGTGTTTAGTTTTTTTTTTTAATATTACTCTCTCGGGATACAGAGAATTTCGCATTCAAATGCAAGTAATCATAGCTAAAGAATCAATTACGTAATTTATTAATTATAAAAGCTGCAATGATAATTAGTAATCGAATGAAATTAATGTATTCTATGTTAGCTTTCATCTATATTCATATACAAACTTTCACTGAAAATTCATTAAAGTAATAAGTAGATCATATTGATTCTATGACGTATTTGCATTCGAAAATAATTCATAAGATATTAAGTTATATTATATACTTGATTTTATTCATTGTATGTCCGTAATAAATGCATATCAATATATAGACTTACGCAAAACAATATGTAGTAGAAATTATTAGACGAAGAATTAAATATGAAAATATTTTGCTCCATGAAGCCACTTACCAACGAATCACAAATAAATGATAAACAGATATCTTTTCCTTATCAGACCCCTTTTCCGCATCAATTAATTTGATGAAAAAAATGATTTATAAATTATTTAAAGTATCGATAAGAAATTGAATTCAAATTAATTATATTTTTTATCCTCAAAAGTTTTGTATTATTTAAGTGATTTGATTTTTGCTCGAATTATCATATTCGTCAATGTAGAAATTAAAAAGAGTTCATTTTTATTTTAAAGATTCTTTTTATTCTATTTCACGAAGATATCAAATTTTTCTGCCCTATCTGAAATCGCCTTAACACCACGTATCCTTGTTTTATGATTATAAAGATTATAGTTTTTTTTTTTTTTTTATTGCAATACACGAGCAATCATGTACTTTTCTGATAATTAGCGTTGGCCATAATATGGGTTTAATGGAATATTTCCAGATTCTGACTACTGGCCAGAAACGGACCTAGCTTTTATCCATCAGAATGTACGGGAGAATAATATGAAAGTGAAAACTATGATCAATTAGGAGGAGTATCGTACTTGGAGCCGCGTCATTTCGAAAAGAAAAGCGAGCTTTGCTATCCTGGTCAATGTCTCTTGCTTTAATACGCAAAAAACGCAGTGCCTCGACTTCTTGGAAAAATGCAATTTGACCGGTAATTACAAATGACGCACAGCTTACCGAACCAACGAGGAGAGACGAAATGATTCTTTGGATAATACCGCTCTTATGAATTCGATAATGTGAAGCGCGACAGGTTTCATTATGCGAGTGGCAGCGGAGCTTCGGCCGAATGTATCAAAGGTGCTGGTGCGGTATGTTGACAGACGGCGTGTGCAGTGATGATAGTGATGGTAAGCGTTTTCCAACCCACTCTATTGGTCAACTGATCCTCCGCCCCCCCCCCAACCCCCGCCCCATCACCCTCGACACTTCTCGTATGGTATTTCCCACTTGGGCGCACACGCGCCATCGGGAAAGTGACAAAGCGAGGGTACATGCGCGATGCTTTGCGTGCAATGATTTCACAGAGGGAGTGGAGGAGGGCGAGATCCCAAAGGTGGCTAGCCTAGATGTTTCACTATATACATGCGCAGAGATAAATCAAAGTAATCAGTCGGAAGTACAAAAGGTCCAGGAATGTTGTGCGCGCTAGCACATGAGGGGCAAAAGCTCGATCGCCATTATTCTACAAATTGCATCAACTTGCCTGTTATCCGTTATCCGTCAACGGCTCGTGAGCTTTTAAATGCTCACTCGTATACTCAGACATTATACGGCGTATCGCCAGTTAATTTTGTATACGTTTCTTAGCCCGCTCACTTGTTGGCTTTATTGGAGTAAGAGGAGAATGTTAGATAATATGCATAAAGGTTAGATAAGATTTTAGTCATAATTTAAAGAGATAAGTGGCGTCATTGATTATTACTCGATTAGATATAAAAGTCTTAAGTTTCGCTCATCAAACATATAACTACATGAATTCAGTAATATTTAAAAAAAAGTTTTAAATGTTAAGTTTTTTTTAATCAGTTTGCATTATGCACATATATTTAGTCACGAAAACTACATTTAACAGATATAAATAAATCGTATTACTTATCTAGTTAGGAAACATTATTTAGAAAAAACGGACTAAATTTTTTAAAGAGTTTCCGATTACTTTTAGACATTTCAAATTTGACCGTGTTTACCATTTTCTTTTTTTTTTTTTTTTTACGTTTCTACCTAATATCGATATTTCATGGATAATAATAGTCTTTTCAATTAATGTAAAATGTTTCGACGTGGCACTATAATATTTGCTTCACTTGTAATCATAATAACCATATTTCATGTTTCAGTATGAAATGTATTAATAAGTTTAATAATAATGAGATTGATAATTCGATATGGTCAGTTATAGATAAATCAGTAATAGTATTAGTAAAGTCCAATAAAAATATTTTTCATACAAATATTAATTATCGCAACAATAAAGTGTGGTCATTATTATTAAATACCTAATATGTGAAATTTTCTGAAATAATTATATATAACAATGTTTTTAAAAAAGTTTTAATACAATACTATTAATTTATATCTAATATTATAACAATCTAGTGACAGGTATTTTTCTTCAAATATCCACTTATTCTATTTGCAATTTTGTAAATGCATCGTTAGTGCCTTTTAATTAAATTAAAATATATGAAAAGATTTTAATTAACAGCTTGGGCTATATGAAATTGATATCATTTTCAATTTGTGAAATGATGAAAAAATATATGTACAAAGAAGCCAAGTTTAGGCATGAAATAGCATTACTTTATCTAAGTTTATATTGGTAATGCTACGATAATAGTTTGCTTTAAATTATGAATAATACATTTACCGACACGAAACTTATTAGTTCTACAATATTATGTTTTTCAATAAAGTTTTGAGCTCTATTTAAAATGTATATATTCTACATTATACATTTCTTTAATGCAAATGATGTAATTTATATATTTATATACATACTACATTTATATAAAGTGTGTATACGTAGTGTTAAATATTATTGTAATACCCGTCTGTTCCATCATTAACTCCTTTATGCTTATTATGTGCATTCAATCTTTGCGCAGCGAAATACATTAAAATGTAAAAGACTTGCCATAGAAGCATAAAAATCCCTTCCGTATTATTTGTTTACACGATGAATTATTTTCTTCACAATGCCATTACGCTACCACTTGACATATTTCTTATTCCGACGTGACACATATACAGTTTAATATCTACTAATGAGTTTTTGCTAATTAATAAGGTAGTATGCTGTTAACATCACACACGCGCGCACGCACACACATACACACACACACACACACACACACACACACACACAAACAAATGGCGTGTATTTTTGCGGTTTCACTGGAGGGGCGAAGAAGAGAATCAGGAAGTACGTCAGTCGATCTTCATTGCTTTTACGCTCTTGGCCGTCAGCTCCTCGTCCATCATGTCGACAGGTTCGTTATGGGGTTTCATACACCTCGACTCTTTTCCTCCGTTGTTTCCTACGGACCTCAGGTCAGCGATCTATTATCTCGCTGGAGACAGGAAAGTTGCTGTAACGCAATTCTCCCACGTAATACACATGCAGAATTGAAATATTAAAGATGGTATCAGGATGTTGCCACACGGAAATGGGTAGCACGAGTTTTTTTGTTCTGCATCAGCCGAGCACATACGAGACGACGAGCACGCTAAACTATTTTATGTAGTTTTTTCAGTGAATTTGGAGACTGAGTAGAGTGCTATTATTAAAAGATAGTTTTAATCGGTGATGGCGGACTGATTATGAGGATATTATGTGACGGTTCTTTTGAACGTTAATATTAAATTGTAGAACATAAAGTAGCCAAATGCAGATATAATGGTTGGGCTATTATTATATTAGTCGGTAATTGAATTTTTACAAAGTATTGAAGCGTCTTATCACTTGGGTTGATTAATGCACAATTAAGGTGCACAATTAATAGCAGCGCCCGAAAAATTATTAAAATTGTTGTCTACAATGATTATACTTTCTTTGCATGTATTTTCAACTTACGCGATATATGATTTCCTTAAAATAGCCAATTATATAAGCCCATATGTATCATATTAGCTAAATGTAATGATGCTGTAAAAAATAAAGCGTTCCTTGATTATGTGAAAATATTACGTGTGCGTAGGTATTTTAAGGGCAGAGTGAAAGAGACCGTATAATTGTGTACATTTTGTATAATCTTAATTTAAAGAACTAATGGAGAAGTTAATTACAGTAAATGTATATTTCATTAGCACGCGAATGGTTTTGTATTTGACTGTCAAAAGGATTCCATATTACTGGTAGCTACATCGACGAATTGGAATTTCAATACTTTTATTGTGAGCACTGGCTTTTATATGTATGTATAATTATGAACGAGATTTGGTGGAGAAAACAAAGGAAATATGAAATTATATTACAATTTCTCCTGTTCTATTTTACTTGTTTGTTGCATATTTTGTTATGTTGTTGTCTATGTCTATTTCGCATTGTCTTTCATCGTTTGCCCTTTCTATCATTCTGAGTGGTCATATGTAAAATCATAATAGTTGAACAAATATACTATGTTTCGTATTATCATTCGAAAAAATTAAATTACATGAAATTTATAACATAAAAGAGACTTTTAATATATATTTTAAAATTTTTTTTAAAAACAATTGGAAATTTTATTTTTCATTCACTTAGTTTTTTCTTTTTTTTTTACCATGTGAATAGAATATAATTAAAACAAAAATTAAACATTTTTCCCGAAGTAAGAACTGAAATTTTATGCACTTTTACTAATAATTTAAAATTTAATTTTTAATATTGGGAGTGTCTTGATGATTTACAGTATTAAACGCATTTTGAGCATCAAATGCGTAATGACGCGTTTACCATCCACGAGTAAAAGGAATGTGACGGACTTCGAACATTTGAAGCACATGCATGCATTTAATTTAATTTAAATTCGATAAGATATTATATTTTTTATAGATTAATTACAGATAAAATATAATCAATATCACTTCATTTTGATGAATTATTTATATTTAAATAGATTGTATTACTTTTGTAATTATTAAGTCCCTACAATGATTAGATTGATGTATTCAAGTTGATTTTGCAGATTAAACATCTACGAGGTATAAATGGTAGAAACGATCCAAATTACCATCAATCAAATCTTCTAATTCATTATGATGAATATAAGCAAAACTAATACTACAATTGATATTCAGATAAAAATTAATTATTATTCAATAAATCTAAAGCAATAAAAGTTATATACATAATTAAGCTATATATACATAATTATACTACATATATATATATATATATATATATATACACAAGGTGTTGTGTACAATAACACAGCTTACATTCCTTCATTACTACTACTTTCTATATTTCGAATGCTTTAGAAATTTATTTGTTTTGAAATATTATTTGAAGGTCCCATGGCAATGTTCATTAATATATTATTTAATATAAGATATTCTTGTGGTCTTTTAATTCATGATATTTGCGTAGGATTATTTGAAGCGACAAGTTAATAGATACGTATTGTGGAGCTAGTAAAATCTCGTAATAAAGTTCCATGAATTGTACCTCAGTATTCGAATAGAATTTCATACGTTAAGTTTTATTTCATCTGTCTATGTTTAATTTTTAAAAAGGATA